>CM023861.1:24475621-24626639 GCA_013389735.1 Phaseolus lunatus | reverse complement strand
CAACAATGATTCCACAATAACCAAGCAACTCTGCACTCAAAGAATAGATGAGTACTAGTCTCCTCCTCGACCCCGCAAAGACTACACGCGGAATTTGCAACTGTGATCCCACGCCTTTCCAGGTTAGCATTAGTGGCTAACTTGTTTTCCAACACCCTCCAAGCTATAACTAGTGTAGTGGGTGCAGCTTTACTCTTCCAAAACTTTTTAAACACCACCCCATTCTCCCCTACTCCATCCCCCCTTAGACAGAGGTATGTCAATTTAACCGTATAGCCAAACTCCTCTCCTGCCTTCCACAACACCTGTCCTCCTTATCCAAGTCAAAACTCACACTTTAGACTTGCTGAGAAAGTAGTCCCGCTATTTGCTTCTCCCATTCAAATAGATTCCTTCTCCAGTCAAAATTCCAAACCCACTTTCCGTTGTTCCATCCCCCGAATGCTGTCACCACTGAAGCTTTTGACAAACTCAGGGAGAACAACCTCAGAAAAACCGTCTTCAAAGCCCCACTCCCCACCCAATTATCTTCCCAGAACAAAACTTCCTTCCTAGTTCCCACCTTCCAAATTATAGCTTCTTCGAAATTCCGACCCCAACCTTCCAAAATCCACATCTCCCTCAAATCTTTCCACCAAAGTAAGTCTTTCCTGTCTTTCCCTCCCTCCCTCAGACTTCTCCACCCCCATACTTAGAGTCAATAATCTCCTTCCACAAACCACTCTTGTCCCACCCCAAACGCCATATCCATTTATCGAGTAATGCCAAATTGAAAGTCCTTAAGTCTATAACCCCAAGACCCCCGTCCTCGCGAGCTGTACACACCTTTTTCCAAGAGGCCCAAGCGATCTTTCTTCCATCAAAACCCCACCCCCATAGGAAATTCCTTTGGATTTTCACGAGTTCATTTACCACTGCCACAGGCATTTTGAATAAAGATAGATAAAACAATGGGATAGTAGATAGTACTGACTTTATCAAGCAAATCCTCCCTGCCAGAGACAAGAATCTACCTTTCCACCTGCTTAATCTTTTCTTCATTTTGTCTACCACTCCATCCCAAAACGCCCTTCGCTTATGGCCCCCTCATACTGGCAGACCCAAGTATAGAAAAGGGGTTATCGTCACTTCACAATTAAGAATCGCCACGAAACGCTGGATCGTTATTTGCTCGACCCCCAAACCACCTATCTTGCTCTTCATAAAGTTCACCTTGAGTCCAGAAGAAAGTTCAAAGCAATTCAAAGCCGCCTTTATATTGAAAACACTTTTGACATTTGCTTCACAAAAAAATAATGTATCATTCGCATACTACAACATGTTTACCATTACTTTCCTCCCTACCAATCTCCAAACTATCAATCAGGTCTTCTTAATTGTTATCCTAGGCATTCCCGCCAAACCTTCTGCCGCAATAAGAAACAAAAATGGAGCTAGTGGGTCACTTTATCGGAGTCCTTTCTTTGGTAAGAACTCCTTAGTCGGGCTCTCGTTCACAAGAACTGACACAGATGCTGACTCTAAACATCCCTTTATCCAACGAATCCATTGACCGCAGAAACCAACCTTTTCTAACATATAGTAAATGAACTCCCATCTTACAAAATCATACGCCTTCTCAAAATAGACTTTGAAGAAAACACACCTTTTCTTCTTTCTTTTCATCTTGTCCAAAACTTCATTGGTAACTAACACGCTATCCAGAAAACCCCCTCCCCTCGAGAAAAGCAGACTGCCTGACATCAATCACTTCACTAATCACCTTTTGATACAAAACTAGCTTGTTTTGGCTTCTTTTTTTTGTTGTAGTTCTATATGTTATGGAAGAAGGGACTTGAAAATTACATTAATGGCTGAATGGAAGTGTGGAGAAGATGAAATGAAGAGGGGAAGTAGAGGCTTAGAAGAGGTGTGGCCAACTTCTAAGAAGATTCAAGCAAAACACTAAAAGAAGTGCAAACTTGAGAGTGAGAATTTGAAGACAAAAGAGCTAGCAACTTGGGCAGCATTTCATTATCAATTCAAATCTAATTTACTAGGGGGCTAGCACTTGTATTTATAGTGCCATGGGCAGCCAAGGTGAAAGCTTTAACCCTAAAAACTCTCCACTCATAGAAGGACAAATGAATTTCTCTAACTGGAGCAAATTCTCTCAAATTAGAGGTTGATAAGTGTCCTCCTCTAATTGGAGAGAATCCTCTCCATTCCCATGAAGACAAATGTCCTTTTGGCATTGGTGGGAATCCTCTCCATTAAGGAGATGACATGTGGACCTTCATGCATTCCTTGCCACTCCATGGTTTCTATTTGCACTCTAGTAATTTATTTGTGCATCCTAGATGGTCTAGAGGTGCATTGGGTCCAAGGAGGCCCAATTGTAACTCTAGCTAGACTTTTTCTTTTTCTATTTACACCCTAATCTAATTCTCCCAATACATGGCCCATGAAAATTGACCCAAAACATGGCCTAAGAAAATAGCCCAAATACAAACCCAAAATAAAGCCTATACTACTTTGTATAATATTTATAAAACTAGATAAAAATGGAAGAGCAGACAACATTAATTCTCCCTGAGATGAGAGTCTTTTAAAATCCTTTTTTCTGCTTTAAATCTTCTTAGCCAAATGTTTTGAGGTTGGATGGTTTTCATCCTTCCCTCCCTCTTGAAAAGGAGCTGTCCTCAGATCTGAATGATGCTCAATGACAACAACCTCTATTTATTTATTTTGATCATCCTGGATCAAATTTCATTCTATGATTGTTCTTGTCGGTTGACTCCGATGACTGGTTCTGGCTCCGCCTATCTCCATTGGAACTGTGTCTTCCTTGGTTGTTTGGATGTGGTTCCTGTGAAATAGAGGGCTCCCTTACAGCCGGTCACACTCCGACGATCAAGTCAGTAAGGACTTATGAAAGAATAAGAAACAGAGAGCTTCAGTATTCAAAAAGTGTATTCAAAATTGCGTACCTTCACCTAGGACCTTAAGCCCCTTTTATAGAGTGCCGCTAGGTTACCTCTTGCGGTAACAACTTCTGTTACGAGAATCTTATCTCGAGTAAGGACATATTCAATGAGAGAAGATCTTGTTTCAGTGTGGGTAATCTTAACAGCATAGCTGAACAGAATCTTATCTCTTAGGAGTGTATCAAATCTTAACAGAATAACCACCTGGATACCTACTTGGGTATCGTTCCCCAAGATCAACTCTATTTTCAAGTACGTTTACATGCTTTTATGTGTTACTATACCATGCATATGCCATTACGTATTCTATATACAAGTGTTCTATCAAGCCCTAGTGATTTTTGGGCCTGGGCCAATAGCTGATTTGAGCTGGCTGACGCAGGTGCCGATGTCCAAAGTCCTCTCTACGAGTTCTGGTCCACTACACAGGCCCTCCAGTCTTGAGCTGAACTGGTTTCAGTGAAGAGACTAAGTTGTTGGCGACCTACATGTCTTCGTGAATGGGGTCTTCCTAGTAATCACCTTCCTTTTGTAGCCTTCAAAACAATTTCCAATACTCTATATATATGTATGAATAGTTTATTCATGCCATTATGCTTTCCCTTTACATAGCTTGACTAGCACATGGATAATGCATGCTTTCTAATAACCACGACTACCATGCCTTAATCAGCTAATGACAATGCGTTTGACTACCTTATACTAAAATAATGCAAATATCATGACGCAACAACAAATCCAAACACAACAGGATAATTCACAATGCATTTCAAGCAATGGACATAACTAACTATCTTGACAAGATAATTATTCAGATTGAATGTGACAAGTTATCGTACTCTTGACATAATCATCTTCAGGATGACCTGTACCTCATGGCTATGGAGGGCGTCCCACCTTACCTTTCCTTCACACATCCCTCCTTCAAGGTAGGGATGACTGACTTGGGCATGTGATTCTTTCCTCAAGTCTATTCCAAACATTTCCTCTGCCGATGTGGGTTACACTATACCCCCTTACTTGCACTCTCGAGGTGTGGAGTCTTTACCAAGAGAGGCTAACATCCTCGATTTGAATAATTTCAGTTACAAAAGACAAATTCCTTTGACACACTTGAGCTCATAGTTTTGCTGAGACAGGGTGATGGCATTTTCATGTGTTCTTCTTGAATCAAAGTAGAAATAGATGGAGCGGAAGCAATGGATGAGTGAAACAAGACCCTCCTAGGAGTTGTGTTGGTCTTGAAGGTGCATGGTGAGTATGGGTTGAGTGGTTCGGCCAGCTCAAGGGAGAAGGTGAAAGGATTGAAGTTTATAGCCTAGATTTCTAGGAGGAGTAAAGCTTGTGCACAAAAAATGGCAGCATAACATTACTCAAATAAACTTGAAAATACATGAGGTAGGCCTCCTTATTTATAGATTTAGGAGCCTTGGTGAGCAAGCTTAAAGGGTAGGGATGGAAATACAAAAAGTGGGGCTGCCTAGGGTATTGACTTTAGTCAAACCACACCATCATCCTAATATTCTAGAAGATAGGTCAAAAATGCAACATTGATAGTACACCCCTCCTTCTTTTGCTAAAGGCACCTATTTGCTAGCACACCCCTCCTTCTATTGCTAAGGGCACCTTTTTGATAGCACACCCCTAAGTGAGCAAGTTTTGCTTTCTACACTACACTAATCTACTAAGCACCCCCTCCCCCTTTGGGCCTTTATGAAACATGTACAAGGATCTCTCTCTTCCATCCGTGGCTTCTTCTATGTGTGCTGGATGGATATTTAGCCATGGATCTTGTGAGAGGTCCTAGACGGTCTAGCTCCATGGATAGCCTCCCTCCTTCACGTTCTAGACGCTCACTTCCTGGAGCTAGACGCTCCTCTTGGTCTAGACGGTCTTCTTGGTTTGGGCCTTGGCTTCCTTGGCTAGATGTGCTTGGCCCTCCTCCATCATCCCCTCCCTCTTGAAAAAGGATTTGTCCTCAAATCCCTTGCTTTGTCTTCAACTAGGGGGATGGATGGGGCTGGATGGTGTCCATCATCTCCTCCTCCTTTGAGAAGATCTATCCTCAGATCTACAGATTTGATCTCGGATAGCAGCCTATTGTTTCGGCAAGGCTTGTCCTCCCGGATCAAACGTCCACCTATGGAAATCATCAAACAAAGTAAAGGTGTTAGTGTGAGCAATTGGAGAGAACTTAATTGTATGAAGTTGCCATTTTTGTTTTTCTTTTGTTTTTGGCAACTTTGTACAATATTTCTCTTTTGATGGTTGTATGTGTTCTCTAATCCTCTTATGTATTTGAAAATTTTCAATATTGGTTACTTTTCCTTAGGCACAATACCTTTAGGAAAGGGTAACAACTTAAAAAGCGAAAGAGGATTAAGTCCACATGCAATTTCAAATGTAGAAATATTAGTAGTCTTGTGGACTACTCCATTGTATGCATGCTCAAAAGGATACTCATCCCAAGAATTGTGATTGTCTTTCATGATTTCTCTAGGCATAGTAAAAAGAGCTATGTTTTCAATTTTATTTTGACCATTCTTTTGAGGATAAAAATTTGCAGAGTACAACTTAATTTCAAGTTTTTCTAAAAGATTCCTCAAATGATGGTTTTCAAATTTTGGAGCTCTATCCAATACTATGCTTGAAGATAAACCATGAAGACTTGTCACTTCTATATAGAAGAGATTATCCATATCCATAAAAATGGAATCAAAACCTTTTGTTGTCCTAGGAAGCTCTAAGATAAAATTGAGGTTTATGTCTTCCCAAGGATCATTTGCAAAAGGTAAAGGAGTATAGAGTTCATGAGACATCACCTTAGGTGTATTTTTAAAACAAGAAATGTATCTAGGGTAATGTCTTTGAACATCTTTTCTCATGGGTGACAAAAGTTTTCCTTTTAAAAGCTCTAGAGTTTTATCAACTCTAATTTGGTCCATGAGTTCTCCTTCATGAAGAATTTTTCTCTTATGTGTAAAGATAGTCTCGCTGTTACAACCATTGTTTATGAGAAGTTGCACACTTGGCAATGGTTGTCTCAATAGGACATGACAAGTTTCTTTAGGCACTACTTCACATAAAAATTTGTTTTTGTAGATGCTTGTAAATAACTTGACATTCACTTGGTGATATCCTAGCACATATGAGAAATAATCCACTTTATCTTTATCTATGCAAGCTTCTTTTGAAGACTCTTTTTTGTTACTATGCTTGCAAGTGTTCCTTTACAAAAGGAAAGGCTAGGTTGTTCAACAAGACGTATATTTTCAAAGGTATTTTTAAATCTTTTGTCTTGTTGAATGACCTTGTGAGAAGGAACACTATTCTCCCACGCCTTTTGTTTCTCAAGGGTCTTCTCATGCTTTTCTTTTTCTTTTTCTTTGGCTTCCCTTTCGGCTTCCTCTCTTTTCTTTTGTATCTTTCTTTCCTTTCTTTCTTTATGGGAAGCAAACAATTTTTCTACCCTCATTTCCCAATCTAGGCAAGTTTCTATATTTTCTTTTCCATGGGAATGGGGTAGGTCTACCCTAACCTCTCTTGGGCTTTCTTGTTCTTTTCTATCTCTTCTATGTCTTCCCTCCCCAAAAGAATCATGCTTTTTAGAGATAGATGCATGAGAAGGTAATTTTTTTGAAATGTGAGACTTCTCATCCTTTGATTTAGTCAATTCATTAGTTTTGGCCTCATTCTCCAATTGTTTAGATGAAATTGATTGAATATTCTTGGAAAGTTGTTCCAAAAGAGATTTCAAGGATTTCACCTCACTTTTAAGAGATTTAAAGGAATGAGAAGACATGACTAGACCTTTGTGTATAGAAATATTTTACCTTGAGAAAATTTAGGGAAGTCAAAGAAGGTAGTCTTCCAGGTAAGGGAGGTGAGTCACAATGGACTACTTAAATACCAAGCCTTGCCTTAGCCAAAGACTATCCCTCAATGTCTTCACACAAAGCTTTCTCTTAGTAAACCACTTAAAACACAATTAGGTTGAAGAAATCAAATTTTGATGCAAGAAAACAATGCAAACTAGCTAATTAACCAAGCAAAAGAATTAACGAACTTAAACAAAACAAAACAATTACCAAACGTAACTAATTAAGCAAGGAAAGCAATTAAAACAATTAACACATGCTAAAACAAGTAAGGTCTACACTAGTCGGCCCTAGGTGAGGCTTCTTGGACACTTGGAGCCCTTGAAGACACACTCACCGTCTAATCACGTAGTTAAAGAGTAATTAACAAGGTTAAGTTACAAAGAAGATTAAGAAAACCCCCTTTGTTGATCCTTGTTTTGCTATTGGCACTCCCTTGGTTGTCTTTTCTTTGTTGGGCCCTCCAAGTGTTTGTCGTGTTTTTGAGTAATCTTTGTTTGCTGCCCTTGCTTTGGCTCCTCTTAGAATTAGAAAATTAATTCTCCAATCCAGCACCTATCACACAAGCTAGACCTCACTCAAGTTAAATTTCTACTCAAATAGGCACCAATTGAGAAATAATTCCAGCACCAAATTTAGAGGCCAAAGGATTAAAGCAAGAAACAAATTAATTAGAAAAACAGAACCACCAAATGGAGTTAAATTGTGACAACTAGAAAGAGTTCCAAAGAAATATAAAACAAGCAAATAAAGGAATTCAAAGAAAGGTAGGCACACAAAGTGAATCCTAAGAATAGCACTAGAATTGATTTCAAAATCAAAAACAGCACCACTGAAAAACTGTTGTGGCCAGAAAACGTGATTTTCCCCAATTTATGCTGAGCTGTCCTTTACAGATTTGCCTCTGAAAATTGATATGCAAATATTTCAAGATCTCAACTAAATTCTGGGACAGATTTCACCCAAAACGCATGAGCCATTATGTTTTAATAAATTTTGCAAAATCAGTGTTCAGTTACGCCAGCTGGAGCGCCCAGATTTGCACACTGTTTTTAAAATATTTATCATTTTTTTTCTATTTCTTTTTTTGACCTGATTCTTTTTTTGTCTTTTCTATAACACCTCAATCTTGCATATTCCAGAGAATCAAAATTTTCCTATCTGGAAAAATAATTTTCCCAAGCAAAAACAGCCAGCACAGATTGATGTAAAACAGGGGATTCTCTGTAAATTGGAAAAACAGCAAGATATACCAAAAGACACAAAGGAAAATGATGTAAATGAATTTGTGTAGAACTAAAACACAAATATGAACTCAAGCTAAAATTAAAAAGGCAGCAAAGGATCAAAAATAACAGCAGATTAAGGCAACTTAAAGAGACCCAAAAACAAGAAACAATCAAGCCAAAAAAATAGGACTACTAAGAATTGATGACAATTATGGATTCACATGACTTGACACAACATTTATAGATTCAGAAAATAAATACTCAAAGCATAAAATGAAGCAATTATAAGAAAGCAATAAAGACTCAAATTCCTAAAAGAAAACAACCACTCAATGTGTAAGGAATCCTATCACAATTGCACAAGAAAATGTTCAAGATCAATTGAACACATGTGCTTCGGTTGGATCTTCCATAAGCACACCAAGAACAATTTAAAATGTAAAAAACAGCAAGACAATTATGGAATTGAAATGACAAGATGAAAATAAAGAAGAACTGAAAATTTAAAAAGACAAGCTACTCATCTTGAAGAACCAAAAGCTCATGATACCAAATGATGGATTGTTCTTCATGACCATTTGTTCTTCTTAAAATATGAGGTAAAAAGGTGGTGGAAGCTATGGATGATATGGGTCAAGGATGACTCATATAGAGCTATGGGTTCCTTGTAGGTGCATGAAAGGTATGGAGAGTGATAGGTTAGGCCAAATCACTTGGAGGAAGGTGAAGATGAAGATCAAAGTGTCTAACCTAGAGAGACTAGACAAAGAGTAGAAGCTAGCATAATTTTGGCAGCATTTACTCATATAAATTGATCTTAAAAAAACATGAGCCAAAGCACCCTATTTATAGGAGATGGTGCCTTGGAGAGTAAGGAGCAAGGGTAGGATGGGGAATACATAAAAGAGGGGGCTGCTAGGGTGTTGACTAAAGGTCAATGCAGCCCCTTAGCATGCTTCTAGAAGGTAGGGCTACATTCCTACCCTAAAAGGCCTAGGTACAAGCTAAATTGTTAAATACACCCCCTATTGTGCAAAATGAACCCTACTCTACTGAAATTACAAATAAACTGAAACTAATTGATGCTCAGCTCCCATGGCTTGGGATCTACTCCTTGTGGTCCTCTGAGGGGTCTTTGAATATGTAAAGAAAAGTTTCTCTGCCATCAGTAGCAGAGTCCCAATCTTCTTAAATACTCTTTTCCATGGACCTAGTTGTTGGGCCTGAGCTTGGGCTTAGGCTTGGGCTTCGGCCTCTTCCATCACAGGGTCACTTTCCTTTCCAGGCTCAAACCAAACCAACGCGAGCTACAATTCAGGGGTACCCCACACATCCCTCCTTAAGGATGAGGATGGATGAATGGGGTGTCGATTCTCCCCTCAGGTCCATTCCAAGCATTTCATTTGCCGAGCTGGGTTACTCTGTACCTATTACCTGCATTCCTAGGGTGTGGAGTCTTTATCAAGACAAGCCGACATCCCTAGTTTGAACAATTTCTATTACAAATTCCCTTGATATGCCTGAGCTCAGTGTTTTAGTGAGACAGGGTCATTTTCCTGGTCCAGGCTCAAACCAAAATGACGGCAAGCTTCAATCAGGGGCACACACGCCCAAAATTTAACTGAGTGGAAGGTCTGTGCGCTTGAGTTGCTATGTACCTGATCAAAGACTCGAGCCACAGTGGTGGAGAGCTGCGACTTGGGAATTGCAATGTACCTCTTCAATGGTTCAGACCATAGCGGTGGTGAGCGACGAATTGAGAGTGGCAATGTACCTGTTCGATTGCTTGAGCCACAACTGATGTAGCCTAGCTTAAGTGCTTTCTTCCATGACCTGAAAATGAATTTGAAGGTAGCGGAAGCTATGGTTGAAGATGTGCAAGGAGCTCCTAGGAGTTATGATTTCCTTGAAGGTGAAGTGTTAGGTGTGGAGAGTGAGTGGTGAGGCCATCTCACTTGACTAGATGAAGAATGAAGACTAAAGGTGTCTATCCTAGAGGTAGGAGACAAGAGTGATAATTGGCACAAAGTTGGCAGCAATTTCACTCAAATTAATCTTGAGAATTACATGAGCCAAGCACCTCCTTTTATAGCAATAGAGGGCTGGAATTTACAAAGCCAAATTCAAATGAAATGCAAGCTAAATTGGTGCCAGATGAGAGCACATGGAAGGTGTGACTAGGGAGGTGTGACTAGCGTTACTTATGCACTCCTCCATGGCCTTCTCATGACCGGCCTAGATTAAATTAGGTGTTTTAGAAACCCTAATTTAATCTAGGTTGGTAATTAGGTGCCAAAATTAATTCTAAGAAAAATTACAAATAAAATTTCCTATTCTATTTTGACAAAAATTAAATTCTACCCTACACTAAACTTATGGCATTTTTAAACATATAGAGGAAAGTTTCTCTGCCATCAGTAGTAGTGTCCCAATCCTATTGGATTCTTCTTGCCATAGCTCTTGTAGTTGGCCCATATATTCTATTTGGTGGGCTTGGGCTTGACCTTTGACTTGGACTTGGGCTTGGGCTTGGGCCTCTTCCATCATTAACGGTGGTGAGCGGTGACTTGAGAGTCGCTATTGACCTGTTCGAGGGCTGAAGCCACAATGGTGGCGAACAACATTTTGGGGTGCCTATGCTCAGAATGCTGAGGCCTAAATGCTTAATGGTAGGGCTCAAGCCAGACTTTGGTGAGCAGCGATTTGGGAGTGCCTATACTCAGAATGCTGACACCCCAAATGCTTAATGGTAGGGCTCAAACCAGACTTTGGCGAGCAATTTGGGGGTGCCTATGCTCAAAACCCTGAGGCCCCAAATGCTCAATGGTAGGGCTCGAACCAGACTCTGGCGAGGAACGATTTGGGGCTTCCTATGCTCAGAACCTTGAGGCCCCAAATGCTCAATGGTAGGCCTCGAACCAGACTCTGGCGAGCAGCGATTTGGGGGTGCCTATGCTCAGAACCCTGAGGCCCCAAATGCTCAATGGTAGGGCTCAAACCAGACTCTGGCGAGCAGCGATTTGGAGGTGCCTATACTCAGAACTCTGAGGCCTCAAATGCTCAATGGTAGGGCTCGAACCAGACTCTGGCGAGCAGTGATTTGGGGGTGCCTATGCTCAAAACCCTGAGGGCCCAAATGCTTAATGGAAGGGCTCAAACCAAACTCTGGCGAGCAGCGATTTGGGGGTGCCTATGTTCAGAACTCTGAGGCCCTAAACGCCTAGTGGTAGGGCTCAAACCAGACTCTAGCGAGCTGTGGTTTGGGGTGCCTATGCTCATAATGATGAGGCCCCAAACTTTCAATGGTAACAATATAATATCAGATTGTAATTTTTCAAATACCCTTTTTTTATTTGGTGACCTCGTTAAAAATCCCTCGTGAGGGAAAAAGAGTGTCCCCTTAACTGTTCATAGCTGACATTATACATTAATTAAAATAAAACTTAAGGTTGGCTCCGTTCCATGTTCGGGGTATAGCCCCCCCTCAAGAGTCTCGAGCTTGTAAGCTCCATTCTCAAGTGCTTCTGCAACGCGGAATGTTCCGGTCCATTTGGGAGATAACTTGTTCTCCAACTCATACGGGTGAACTTTCCTCATGACCAAGTCGGCGACCTGAAATTGTCAAGGTCTGAGTTCAGACCTTTGCTTCTACTCCACCTTTCTTTTCAAAACTTTGGCTTTAATGCGTGCTTGCTCTCGCACCTCATCAAGTAGGTCAAGATTCATCTTTCTCCCTTCATTAGACTCTTCTGCCACGAAGTTTTGGACCTGCAGCGAGCTCTCCTATATCTTTACTGGGATCATGACATCAGATCTATACACCAAGCTGAAGAGCGCCTCCTTTGTAGTGGATTGAGGAGTGGTGTGGTAGGCCCATAGGATTCGCAGAATCTCTTCTGCCCAACTCCCCTTTGCCTTTTCCAGTCTTCTTTTCAAATCCCTGAGCAAAACCATGTTGGCAAACTCGACTTGTCCATTGGTTTAAGGATGCTCTACTGATGCAAACACCTATTTGATGCCGAGTTCTATGCACAACTTATCAAGCTGCTGACTTGCAAACTGGGTACCGTTATCCGATATCAAGCGATTTGGAACCCTAAAACGACATACAATGTTCTTCCACACGAAGTGTTGAACCTTATGAGCAGTTATTTGCACGATAGGCTCAGCTTCTATCCACTTGATGAAGTACTCAATGACCACCACCAGGTACTTCATCTGTCAAATTGCTAGTGGGAAAGGACCCAGGATGTTAATTCCCCACGTGTGGAAAGGCCACGGGCTATGTATCGAACGCAACTTCTCCGGGGATGCCAGTCAGCATGCTTTTGGCATTACATGCACCGCTGCGCATACCGCATACAATCCTCCCGCATGGTCAGCTAGTAATACCCTGCTCGGACAACTTTCAATGAGAGAGCTCGTTCCCCGATGTGACTCCCATAGGTACCTTCATGGAGCTCCGCCATGATGCGCGTACATTGTTCTCCGCTTACACAGGTTAAAATAGGATGGGTGTAGCCATGTTTGAATAGCTTCCCATCTATCTACCTGCAGCCTTCTTAATAATCTTAGCTTCTGCAGGCTCTACTGGAAGCATACCATCCGCAAGGTAACGTCTATTAGGTGTCATCCAGGTCTCGCCTATGTCAACAAGGTAGACATCCAGTGATTCCTCTTCTGACAAGCTGTAGACGCTTACCTTGGGCACCTTCAGGGTCTCCTGAGTTAGTGAACGGTGCCTTCCTCCTTCATACTCCAAAATACCTACCTGTTGGACTTCTCCCACACCACCTGTGGCAGTTCTGGGTGCCTTCAACATTTCCTGGATTACTGACCTCTGGCGACCTCTCTTGCCTAAGCTAGCGAGTTTGGTCAGCAGGTCTACTAGAATATTTTGCTCTCTTGGGACATGTACCAACTTGAATGTAGGAGAAGTTTCCTTCAGAAGCATCCCATACTTCAAATACGAGGCCATCTGGGGATCCTTGGTCTGGTACCCACCTGTAACTTGCCCAGTTGGTCTGGTACCCGCCTGTAACTTGCCCAATTACTACTAGCGAGTCACCCTTTACTAATAGGCTTATAGGCTTTGAGCACCCATCTCCTTAGCCAACAACATTCCGGCTACCAATGCTTCATACTCTTTAAACTGTTTATCATTTACCAGTAACTTATCTTGCTTGACTTCGATTACTTTGTCACATACAGATACCTTGAAAACCTTTGCTGAACCATTTCCATAGTCACTACAGGCTAGTGCTCAAATATGGCGCGTCCAAAGGCATCCTACCTTGATCTCGCCAAGTACTGTTTCATGTAGTACATACTCGAATAACTGTGCCCTTTCGGACGTGGGCATTCTATCAACATACTAGCTTAGTTTTCTGCTTGATCACATGACCTCGTCATCATCATCTTTCATAAGGCACTTACAGCGTACCATTGGACAATTAAACTATGCAACTTGAAATCATCTCACCGAGCACCCAACTCGGGTGAATACGAACACCTTGAGCAACTGCTCATCCCACACATCATCTAAGCTCTGGCTTGGTAGGACGATGAGCTTTGACTACACTTGTTCCTGAATCGGGTTGTCCTACTATGTAATCACTACATCTGTTCCAGGTTAACTCACCTCGCAGGACACCTGCTCGGATAGCTGCATCTACTCTGAGCTATGTTGTCTCACTGTGTGCTAGTTCGGATGACCACACCTGTTTCAAGTCAATTCACCTCACAGGGCGCCTATACTCGGGTAGCTACGTCTGCCCCGAGTTAGGTCATCTTACCCTATGCTCAATTGGATAACTGAAAACACACTATAAATAATAATGTTTACTAGAACAATAATTGTAGACTGTGAACTAGTACACCAGGTAAGTTCCCAGAAAAGAGAGATGGGTCACCAATGGACGTGCCTAAATACCAAGTCTTTCCTTGTCAGAGCTTTCCTAAACAAGTACTCTTACACTACTACACTTCATATCTAGTAACAATAATAATTTCTCTCGTGTGAGAGATCACGATAATCATGATGATAATAATATCACAAAAGATTTAAATGACAACTAATCATTCACGTCATCTTCAGAATAACATGATAACATATTTACATATATCCATTATTTTCATAACATGATAAAAGATTTAAGCAATAATATGTCTTTTATCTTCAGAATAATATCACAACAGATAAAATATCTCTTTATATTTTATCTTCAGAATAATACAACAGATAAAATATAATATCACAACAAATAATATATATCTTTATATTTTATCTTCAGAATAATACAACAAATAAAATATAATATCACAACAAATAGTATATATCTTTATATTTTATCTTCAGAATAATACAACAAATAAAATATAATATCAAACAGATAGTATATATCTTTATATTTTATCTTCAGAACAATACAACAGATAAAATATAATATTGCAACAGATAAAATATAATATCTCAACAATATAATATCACAACAAATAATATATATCTTTATATTTTATCTTTAGAATAATACAACAGATAAAATATAATATCACAACAAATAATTTTATCTTCAGAATAATACAACAAATAAAATCTAATATCGCAACAGATAAAATATATCTTTATATTTTATCTTTAGAATAATACAACAGACTAAATATAATATCGCAACAGATTAAATATAATATCTCAACAATATAATATCACAACAAATAATATATATCTTTATATTTTATCTTCAGAATAATACAACAGATAAAATATAATATCACAACAAATAATATATATCATTATATTTTATCTTCAGAATAATACAACAAATTAAATATAATATCGCAACAGATAAAATATATCTTTATATTTTATCTTCAGAATAATACAACAGATAAAATATAATATCACAATAGATAAAATATATCTTTATATCTTTAGAATAATATGATAATAAAAATTATATATTTGATCTTAATTACCTGTTTTGGGTTGACCAACATCTAGGCCAAACTCGTAACCCACACTCGAGTGGTTGTACCGACACCGAGCTAGGTTGACTTACCATGTGCTAATTCAAATAAATCATCACAGCTAAATGCATAATTTTCCAAGAACAAATTTATCACACATTATTCAAAAAGAAAGCATCAAGCAAGAATATCTTAGTTGAAATACAACTTGAGGTTTGCCACGCTCCACACTCGAGGAATGGCTTCCCTCTCTAGGGTCTCTAGTCTATACGCTCCATTCTCGAGCACCTTGACCACGCAGTGGAGGCTACTGCTCCCAACCTGTTCCAAGAGGGTCTACCCAAAAGCAAATTGTAAGCAGAAGGTACGTTAACAACAATATACCTGATCTCATGCGAAGTCGACCAAACACCCGGATTTCAAGGTTTAGACCACTTTTGAACCTATCAATGGATTTTCTAGGCTCTTCTTTTATTCCTGCCCTCAACCTAAGTAACTCCATTTTCTGTCTGTATTCTTCTACAGTTCTATATCTTTGTTGAAGTTTGTGGAACTGATACAAAAACTCTTTCTCAGATTGCTCATCAAAGTCAGGATTTCTTCTACGCCTATGCCTTTCTTCCTCATGCCCTTTTCCCATGTTTTGATTGAGAACTAATTGCCCAAACATTTCTCTCATCTCATCCATTTTTTTATCTGTATTTTCTCCATGTTTTTCTAATTTTGTTCTCAATAACCTAGCCTCTTCTTTCCACCCATAGTCATCTCTTGTTTTCTTATTACTACCTTGAACACTAGATGCATGATTATGATCACTCATTTTGAAATTAAAAAGAAATGATTTTCACAAAATTTTTTATTTCAAATGAGTGATAAAATATTTTCACAAATAGGTTTTAGAGTTGGTAAAGTTTCAATCAAAGTCAACAAGTCAAACTGTCTTTAAGTTCACTCCTAGGAAAGAGAGGTGAGTCATAAGGACTGCTTAAATACCAAGTCTTCCCTTAGCCAGAGCTTACCTCGGATAGTCTTAACAAAGTTTTTCCTCAAAAGAAACTTCGAAACAAATTTTCCCTAAATGTGATGTATGAAAGGTGTCCTAGTGATCAAAGGAAGATCAACTACAAATGGAGAGCTATCACCTAGGTATCACAGGGACTTAGAAATTAAACAAGAAAGGATTAAAGGCAAAGAAAGTAAAGAAGGAAAGACGGAAAAGTAAACTAGACGTGTCCTATGTGAAAGTGCAAGTGACACTTGGAGCCCCTTGACACACTTTCACGACTAATGAACGGATTTAGCTATTACAATATTTTTAATGGGATTGCTTTGAAAGCATTTTCCCCACCAACTAATGGAAGAAAAAAAATAAGCAAGGAAAATAAACATGAACACAGGTTCCATGATACAATGCTACTATTACTACAATTTTTTTTTTTGTAATGATTTTCTTTTCTTCAAGTTGTCAAATCTTCCTTCTCTTTATATGAACTTGATTCTTGTCTTCAATTGCTGCCCTCTCCAAATAATCATTGTTTTTAGCCTTTAGCTATGAATCATCAAGTAGAAATTAGCTTCACAACTTCAAAACCAAACTTCCACTCAATATGAATTTCACCTTATGAGGCTAACAAGTAAAAAATCAAGAAAAGCTCAATTAAAATTGCTAAACTCAAATGGAATTAATTTGACAACTGAAAGGAGTATTTTAAGACACAAATCAACAATTAAAGCTAACAAAAACAGTGAGCACTCAAATAGGAAACCTAAGAATAACACTAGAATAGATTTTAAAAAAAACAAATATAGAATGAAACAGACACTGAAACTTCCAAAATTTGTGAAACTTAATGCAGAAACATTTTGTATATGAAATTTTTATGTGAGAATATCAACACAATATTGGATCAAAAAAAACAAATTTTAGGTCAAACAGATGTGTATTCTGAGAGAAATAAATCAAACACTGCAGCACCAGTATTCAGAGATTGAAACTATTTTTCAGCAATGGCAGAGATGATTCAAATATTTACTGGGAAAATATTATAATGAATTTGAATTCCAAACTTTTATCCCAACTCCAAAACACATCAACCAAGGTGTGGTAAAAATTTCAGGTCAAAAAGCCCAAGTAATAAGGTAGAGTAAATTTTTTACTAAGAGAAACACCACACTGAAACTGTTTTTTTTTTTGGGCTGAATCGTCCTAACTTTTACTGTTTATAAATTTTTTTCTATTTTGTTTTTGGACGTTCTGTTTTAACTGGATATCAATAACACCTGAATAGGGTTCTGTGATTTTTTTCAGATTTTTTTACCAAAATACAAATCCACAATAAATTCTCACAAGAGTGACAAAATTTCACAAAAACTGGAAAAGAAGAAACCTAAGGGATTTGAAACAAAGAATTAAAACTCAAGACATAATAGAAACCTAACTCTAATGAACTTGTTAATGATCTAATAACAATATAAGAGACTTAAAAACATAAAAGAAAAGCACACAAAAGGCAAAAAAAAGACTCAAACCACATGGATATTCAGTGTAAAAACAAGAAACAAAAAAAATCAAACAAAGGACTACTTGATTTTATGACATATATGGAAACAACATGACTTTAGACAAATAGAAATGGATCATAAAATAAAAATGAAACCAACATAAAAAATTTTTATCAAAGAAAATGAAAGAAGACTAAAAAAAATTCAAAAGCACTCAAGTAAACACAAATAGAGATCATACAACACAAATTTGGATGGTTCAAGGAGTATTTAGCATTTTGAATCGATTAAACTAAACACAAACACATTTAAAACAGATTCAATACATTCTAAAAAGTGAGGAACAACACGCAAATGGAAGAACAAAAGTTAGAACAACTTATCTCTTGAAGACCTAAGCTCTGATACCAAATGATGCAAAACTAGCTTGTTTTGGCTTCTTTTTTTGTTGTAGTTCTTTATGTTATGGAAGAATGGACTTGAAAATGACATCAATGGCTGAACGGAAGTGTGAAGAAGATGAAATGAAGAGGGGAAGTAGAGGCTTATAAGAGGTGTGACCAACTTCTAAGAAGATTCAAGCAAAACACTAATAGAAGTGCAAACTTGAGAGTGAGAATTTGAAGACAAAAGAGCTAGCAACTTGGGCAGCATTTCATTATCAATTAAAATCTAATTTTCTAGGGGGCTAGCACTTGTATTTATAGTGCTATGGGTAGACAAGGTGAAAGATTTAACCCTAAAAACTCTTCACTCATAGAAGGACAAGTGACTCTCTCCAATTGGAGCAAATCCTCTCAAATTAGAGATTTATAAGTGTCCTCCTCTAATTAGAGAGAATCCTCTCCATTCCCATGAAGACAAATGTCCTTTTGGCATTGGTGGGAATCCTCTCTGTTCTCGCCGGTTGACCCGCCTGTCGGTTGACTCACGACACTCACACGCCTCCTTCCTCCCGTTGATATGTGCTTGGTTCTTTCGAAGCAATCTGCACCTGCAAAAGAGAAAGGGGGGCGCCCTAGAGGCCGTTTGCACTCCGACGCTCAAGTCAGTGTAGGGCAAGCAACACCAAGTGTATTGAGTTTCTCTGTGTATGTTTAGGTCTAGAAACTACGTACCTTTGTGAAGTATTTTACTGTCCCTTATATAGTCTAGGGTTTACTGCGCCGCTAGCCCTAATTAGGGTTTACTGCGCTGCTAGCCATATTTAGGGTTTACTGGAATACCCTTGCGCCGCTATCACCCAATCTTAGGGTAATCTAGCACATAAGGTTTCCTTCTCTGGAGTGCAAACTTTAACAGGGTGACCACCTGGATGCCTCCTTGTGCACCTAGTCTCTGGGGACACCTGTTCTGGGAGTGCCTTCACTGTTCACGTGCCATGCATGTAGCTTCACTGGGAAACCCTAGTTCTGATGAGTACTCGACCCCTTAGGACTCTGCACCTAACTGTGCTCTCCCTACTACCCGCATGGGCACTTCGTGATTCAGGCCTCTCCCTACCTCTGGGTATTTAACTGGTCTTCCCCCAAGGCCGATGTCACCTCGTCTTCACCCAAGGCCGATGTCACCTCGCCATACTCTGAGTGGCGATGACACCTCAGCCCATCCTGGTGGTCTGACGACTACTCACCCTTCCCTGTGGGGACGCGCTGATGACTAATCACCCTACTCTGAGGGAAATGACTGATCACCCTTCTCTAAGGAAACACACCGATGACTGATCACCCTACTCTGAGGGAACACACCGATGACTGATCACCCTCTAATGGGGTCCATTTCTCACGTGGCTTTGGCCCATGCTGTGGGACCCATCTGACGTGGTTCGCCTTTTACTACCTGTTCTCGGTGTCCGAGGACTGGTCAGTACACAAGCCCCCCAGTCTCAAGCTGTTAACTTTTTTCAGCGAAGAGACTAAGTCATTGGCCCGGGCGACCTACGTGGTTCTGCGCGTAAGGACATGAGTAGCGCGCTGAAGGGACATCTCACCACCTTGTCATCGCCCACATCTCTTACCCTCTGAGGACTTCATTGGTGAGCTCTCTGCTCGAATTGAGGACTTCTTTCTCGACAAAGAGGTGTTAATCACCCTTCTCCCCGATGACCTTGCATCGATGACTGATCGTGGCGGCGACAGATAGCGTCCTCATGCGGCGATGTCTGATCGTGCTTTCACGGGGCGATGACTGATCGTGGGATGAATAACCACCGATGACTTCTTGCACTCTGCTCCCAGGCGCTTGTCCAGGCGCTGATTTGTCGGTGGTGGTTACTTTAGCAACTGTCCACCGATCATTGTTCTGAGTGATCTCCCCTCTGATTCAGCTGCTATCTTCTACCACATGTCACCCTGTGAATGGTCCACGTGGTCATCTGCTGCTGACGTCATCGACTACCGCTGACCGACCGGATCACAAGCCCCCCAGTCTCGAGCTGTGAACTCGTTCTCAGCGAAGAGACTAAGTGGTCGATGGCAAGATCATTCCTCCTCCTTGAGCTTCTCCCTTTGCAACTTCTTCTTTTCTATGTAATTTCTTTTTCTGCTTCATAAAGGCTCACTGCATTGAGTTCAATATGAATGAAATCTTTGCTCCAGCTGCATATCCCTTTCCATTTTTAACTCTCTGCATGTGACTCAACATTGTCTTTAACAACTTTTATGCATAGCTTCATGCTGGACGAATGACTTGAAGGGCCTAAATGCTTTGGCTTCTCGCAGCAGAACTTGCTTCTACCACCGACCACCGACTAGCATGTTGGTGCACCACCGATCAGTCATCGCGCTTCAGGCTTTGCTTTACTTCTCTGTTACTCCAGCGCTAAGCACATAAAGGGCCTGAACGCCAAAGATGATGCTTGTGTTTTGGGGAAGAAAAGTGCTTCTCGATGACCTTTCTTATCTCGCCTCAGCCTCGTTGTACAAAGTCGAGGTGAGGACTTTCTTATCTCGCCTCAGCCTCGCTGTACAAAGTCGAGGTGAGGACTTTCTTATCTGGTGAATCTTGCTGTTCACGTTGGGTGTTCTCACTCGAAGGGGAGGTGTTCTCGACGAACCTACCTTCCCGCTTACGAGACCTCTAACCCCAAGTGACAGGTTCAATCTTGCCTCGCATCGCTCACCGGCGAGGGAGGACTTAACTGACCTCACATCGCTCATAGGCGAGGAGGATTTATCCGACCTCACACCGCTCATAGGCGAGGAGGATTTATCTGGGCGAACCCTTCTGTTCACGTTGGAAGTTCTCACTCGAAATGGAGGTGTTCTCTACGAACCTACCTCTCCACTCACGAGACCTCTAACCCCAAGTGACAGATTCTAACTGACCTCACATCGCTCACAGGCGAGGAGGATTTCTCTGGACGAACCCTTCTTTCACATGGAAGTTCTCACTCGAAGTGGAGGTGTTCTTCTACGAACCTACCTCTCCACTCACGAGACCTCTAACCCCAAGTGACAGATTCTAACTGACCTCACATCGCTCACAGGCAAGGAGGATTTCTCTGGACGAACCCTTCTTTCACATGGAAGTTCTCACTTGAAGTGGAGGTGTTCTTCTACGAACCTACCTCTCCACTCACGAGACCTCTAACCCCAAGTGACAGGTTCTATCTCGCCTCAGCCTCGCTGTAAGAGTCGAGGGAAGAGGACTTTTCTCTCGCCTCAACCTTGCTGTAAGAAGCAGAGGAAAAGGACTTATCTCTTGCCTCAACCTTGCTGTAAGAAGCAGAGGAAGAGAACTTTTCTCTCGCCTCAACCTTGCTGTAAGAAGCAGAGGAAGAGGACTTTTCTCTCGCCTCAACCTTGCTGTAAGAAGCAGAGGAAGAGGACTTTTCTCCAATGTTCTCTGAGTGGGTGCGTGCTCCCAGGAGAGCACCTGGCGTGGCTGGTCTGAGCGCACTCGCCAGGCACATCCTGCCTGCATGGCCTCATCACACTGTTTCATACACGTTCCCACCGGCGAGGAGCTCTTCTTCTATAATCATGCGAGGTGCATGCGTAACGCTCTCGCTGGGAGCTTGGGTCCCAGCTTAACACGTGTTGGCAAGACCCTGATGACCATGCGCCGATGAGTGATCGTGCTCTGTACGTGGCGGCGACAGATAGCGTCCTCATGCGGCGATGTCTGATCGTGCTTTCACGGGGCGATGACTGATCGTGGGATGAATAACCACCGATGACTTCTTGCACTCTGCTCCCAGGCGCTTGTCCAGGCGCTGATCTGTAGGTGGTGGTCACTTGGTACTGACCACTTATCACTTGCACTTGCGCTTGGGGCAAGGGAAACTTTAAACTGGAAAACACACACTTACTTTATGTACTAACGTCTTTTTTATTGGGTGGCCTCGTTAAAAACCCTCCTTAGGGAAAAGAGTGCCCCCTGGTGTATTCAACTGTTTACAGTGTATAGCGCGAGAACGCATCTACTTTACATCTTAACTGGGTGTATATATGTTGGGTCTCCTTTCATTGGCGATGACCGATCTCACGAGTAGCGATCATGCCCTCTGCTTCAGCTTCCCCCCGAGCTACATGGGAGCCCCCTTAGCGTAGCTCCCTCCATCACCTGATTTCCCCGTGCACAGGGATCTCATGCTGCTGGTCACCTGCTTGGGACCCCGAAGCGCGATCACCTTGCGGCTCCCTCAGGTAATCGGTTAGGAAACCTGTTTTCACCAACTCAGCAAGTTGATGCCCCAGCGCCAGGCAGGTGTAGAGTGTGTGTCCATAAGCCTGATGGAATTCACACCAGTCATCCTTCCTACTTCCAAGCACCTTGTCAGTTTTCTCTGGTACTCGGAGTCTTGCAGCTACAACGGGAATTGCAATCAGCTCCGCCAACTCTATCATGAAATCATACCTGGGGGGTGCATTGTTCTCCCTTGCACGCCCCCTGGCCTGATCCTTCCTGGGTGTGTAGGGGCGAGACCTGCCCTGCGCTTTCTTCCCTTCTCTGGCCTCATGCACCCATGCGTGTCGCTGCTGCTTCCCCTGTCCTTTGCGCGGCTTGGGCGGTGCAGCACTGCTTTTCTTCTCAGAGACCTGCGTCTCTGCTACAATATGCGCCACCGCGCGTCGCCGAATCTCAGCGAAGGTGGCAGGGTGGTCTCTGATGAGCGATTCACTGAAAAGACCTGGCAGCACACCTTTCTTGAATGCATGCACCAGCATGTTCTCGTCTTTGCTGGGCAACCTTACTACCTGTGCACCAAAACGATTGAGGTAGTCCTTCAACGACTCCCCCTGGTACTGGCGCACGTCGAACAGGTCGTAGGACACCATCGGTGGCGCTCTGTTGACGATGTACTGCTTTGTGAACAGCTTCGAAAACTGCTGGAAGGAGGTGACGTGGCCCTCTGGCAGGCTCACGAACCACTCCATAGCTACTCCACTCAACGTACTCATAAACACCTTGCAGTACACAGCGTCTGAGCCTCCAGACAACATCATTTGGGTGTGGAAGGCTATCAGATGCGCTTCTGGGTCTTCCTTCCCCATGAACGACGCCTTCACTCCCACCAGGTTGGGAGGCACCACTGTGTTCATGATTTCAGGGGAGAAAGGCATAGGAAAGGCCCTTGGGGGCGTCAGTGGAGCCTGATCCTCTCCCACGCGACCCCCAGCTTGCTGCATGTGGTGCAGACTCGAGCGCATCTCCTCATTTGCCTTGCGCAACTCCTCATTCCTGGCCTGAGAGGCGGCCAGGTCCTCTTGCATCCGCGCCTGATGCGCCCTGGACTCTGCCACCGTCTCTTGGAGGGCGCGCATCGTTTCCATCAGTTGTTGCATGGTAACGCTGTCGCCTCCATTTGGTGGAACAGACCCGTGTCTTGTATTCCTCATCTTCCGTGGTTCTTACTCTCACTCTCGTGTATGGGACCTTGTTTTACTCCGGCCCCACGTTGGGCGCCAAATGTTCTCGCCGGTTGACCCGCCTGTCGGTTGACTCACGACACTCACACGCCTCCTTCCTCCCGTTGATATGTGCTTGGTTCTTTCAAAGCAATCTGCACCTGCAAAAGAGAAAGGGGGGCGCCCTAGAGGCCGTTTGCACTCTGACGCTCAAGTTAGTGTAGGGCAAGCAACACCAAGTGTATTGAGTTTCTCTGTGTATGTTTAGGTCTAGAAACTGCGTACCTTTGTGAAGTATTTTACTGTCCCTTATATAGTCTAGGGTTTACTGCGCCGCTAGCCCTAATTAGGGTTTACTGCGCTGCTAGCCATATTTAGGGTTTACTGGAATACCCTTGCGCCGCTATCACCCAATCTTAGGGTAATCTAGCACATAAGGTTTCCTTCTCTGGAGTGCAAACTTTAACAGGGTGACCACCTGGATGCCTCCTTGTGCACCTAGTCTCTGGGGCCACCTGTTCTGGGAGTGCCTTCACTGTTCACGTGCCATGCATGTAGCTTCACTGGGAAACCCTAGTTCTGATGAGTACTCGACCCCTCAGGACTCTGCACCTAACTGTGCTCTCCCTACTACCCGCATGGGCACTTCGTGATTCAGGCCTCTCCCTACCTCTGGGTATTTAACTGGTCTTCCCCCAAGGCCGATGTCACCTCGTCTTCACCCAAGGCCGATGTCACCTCGCCATACTCTGAGTGGCGATGACACCTCAGCCCATCCTGGTGGTCTGACGACTACTCACCCTTCCCTGTGGGGACGCGCTGATGACTAATCACCCTACTCTGAGGGAAATGACTGATCACCCTTCTCTAAGGAAACACACCGATGACTGATCACCCTACTCTGAGGGAACACACCGATGACTGATCACCCTCTAATGGGGTCCATTCCTCACGTGGCTTTGGCCCATGCTGTGGGACCCATCTGACGTGGTTCGTCCTTTACTACCTGTTCTCGGTGTCCGAGGACTGGTCAGTACACTCTCCATTAAGGAGATGACATGTGGACCTTCATGCCTTCCTTGCCACTCCATGGTTTCTATTTGCACTCTAGTAATTTATTTGTGCACCCTAGATGGTCTAGAGTTGCATAAGGTCCAAGGAGGTCCAATTTTAACTCTAGCTAGACTCTTTCTTTTTCTATTTACACCCTAATTTAATTCGTCCAATACATGACCCATGAAAATTGACCCAAAATGATGTGAGTTGATTTTAGGTTTATTAATATTGTGACACTTTTTAAGAATTAGGATCAAGATTCTTAACAATTTAAAGTGAGTCATGTAACGCCCCTAAAATCTTATTCATATTTATATCATAAAATAAAGATAAAACAATAATATCAAAATTAACATAGGTATATATATATATATATATATATATATATATATATATATATATATATATATATATATATATATATATATATATATATTTCATCCATTCCATACATTGTATCTCAAAAGAAACATCTCTCCTCGCAGGGAGTTTAATTTATACATCAAAAGTTTTCAAAACGGAAATACAACATTTGAGTCAAATTAAAACTATTCTTTTTCTCCATCTGCTCACTGAGGAGCTCTATTGCCTGCAACATCATCTGCTCCCGTGTAATTACACGATCATCACAGTTTTAAGAAAACAAAACACAGGGGTAAGCTAGATATTTTTTTTAAAACTTTAAAACATGAAACTTGATATTAACGTAAACCATCCAATATTCACACATTTCACAATTCCCTCAAGTGTCATTCATTATCAAGTGTCTATCAAATTTCAATATTTCTCTTTCTCACGTCATACTTCCACTGACTCATCACATATAGACACTTGACACTACTTCCGGAAGACTCGTTCGTTGAACTTAGCATCCAGAGACCTGCACCTGTCATACCACACCACTGTGAAATCCACACAGGGTCGCTGTGAAATCCACACAGCCATGCACATACATAATCTCAATATCATCACTCTCCCGGTATGACAGGGTTAATTTGTTGAACCAAGTGGTGTTCAAGGTTTTGAAGAATCCAAATCCTTTGAAGGATGATGAAGCTTTTGCTGTGCTTGTTGTTGCTGTGCTGGTTTAGTTAGGATCTGGGTAGTTTGAGTTGTGTAACTCAACCTTTGATTGAATCTAAAGCTCAAGCATCTCAACTTTCAAACAAAGTAAAGTGTTTTTTCAAACTGAGTTAAAACAACCGATTCTTTTATCGAAACAACCGATTGTTTAAGCTTAGGTGTTTTGAAAACTGTTTTGAACTGTGAAAATTGGTTAAGTAACAAAACAACCGATTGATTCGAGGAAACAATCGATTGTTTGTTATGTTTTTATAACAGAAAACAATTTTGACTTTGACTGGGCTTTAAATGCTTTTAATTCATACGCTCCAGTCATAAAATGCTTTGACCAATCTTTCTAAAGCAATTAAGAGTTTGTTAAGGTTTGATTACAAACATCTTCTATATATATATACAGAAAAACAAATTTGTTTTTTTGGAAAAAAAAATCTAAGTGAATTGAGAAAGTTTTTCTAAGAGTTGGAGATTGCTTAGAGTTTTGGTTGATCAAAGTGCTGAGATAGGATTCTCTTGTACTGATTTCAGATTGCTTCTGTAACAAGTGTAATCCTTGTAATTCTGTGAACATTCGTTTGTGCTGTTGCTAAGAAGAGCTGTGTGTTCTTGAGGGGATCAAGATCAGCTTTCTTAGTGTGGTGTGCTGACCAAGGAAAGTGTGTTTCTTGAGGGTGTTCAAGGTCACTTTCTTGGTTGTTGTGTAAGTAATCTGGGTTTGATTGCTTAGTGGATTTCCTCAGGGTTTCTGAGAAGACTGGATGTAGCTCTGGGTTGGAGTGAACCAGTATAAACATCTGTGTACAATCTCTCTATCCCTAACTCTTTAATTTCAGTTTATTTGTTGTTTGCTGGTATAAACAACCGATTGTTTCGAAGAAACAACCGATTGTTTTCCTGGCATTGCTGTATTGCTTGCTGTTTTGGCAAACTGAATTGCTTAATCATTTGATTTCTGAAAGATATTCATTCTAGCTTGGAAAAGTTTGCGAAAACCTCTTTAAACAATTCACCCCCCCTCTAGTTTAAAGCCATCTTTCCTAACAATTGGCATCAAGAGCTTGGTTCTTGAAAGTCATTCAAGTTGATCCTAAAATCTTTTAAAATGGCTGATAGACTACCTTTTGGGGAAGGTGCTTCAATAAACAGACCACCCTTGTTCTGTGGTTTGAATTACCAGTTTTGGAAAGTTAGAATGAAAATATTCATGGAATCTCTTGACAAAGGAATTTGGGATGCAATTGAAAATGGTCCTTTTATACCAAAGTTTGAAAAAGATGGTTCTGTCATTGAGAAGCCATGGTCTCAATGGACTGATGCAGAAAGCAAAAAGGCCAAATTTGATTGCATTGCCAAAAATATTATAACCTCTGCTTTAAATTCTGATGAGTTTTTCAGGGTATCACAATGTAAATCATCAAAGGAAATGTGGGATACTTTGGAGGTCACTCATGAAGGAACAAATGAAGTTAAAAGAGCTAGAAAGCATGCTCTAATCCAAGAGTATGAAATGTTCAGAATGCTTAAAGGTGAAACAATTGCTGAAGTACAGAAAAGGTTTACTCATATCATCAATCACCTTATGAGCCTAGACAAGACTTTTGACAAAGAAGAGCTAAACATCAAGATCTTGAAATGTCTTGATAGAGCATGGCAACCAAAGGTAACTGCAATTTTTGAATCTAAAGATCTAACATCCTTAAGTGTTGCTTCTTTGTTTGGAAAGCTTAGGGAACATGAGCTAGAGATGAATAGACTCAATGTTCAAGAGAATCAAGATAAGCACACAAGGAGCATAGCCTTGAAAGCATCCAAACACAAGGGAAAGCAAGATTCAAGTGATGATAGTGATGAGGAAAATCTGAGTTTGCTGTCAAGAAAATTCAGCAAATTCCTAAAGAGAAACCGCAACAAAGACAACAACAAGGATAGGTATGGAAACAAGAAATCCAATGATTTAAATTCAAATAACTATACTTGTTTTGGTTGTGGTGAGCAGGGTCACATAAAGGCAGATTGTCCCAACACAAGCAAGGAGAAAAAGGCAAGCTACAAGGAGAAGAAAGGCAAGACAAAGAGAGCCTACATAGCTTGGGATGAAAATGAGGTATCATCATCAAGTTCTTCATCAAGTGAAGATGAGAAAGCAAACCTATGTTTGATTGCTGAAGATGATGATGATTCAAGCAGTTCAAGTGAGGTAAGTTCTTGTGCTTCCTTAAATGAACAAAATTATTGTGAATTGCTTGAAGCTTTTCAAGAAACTCATGATGAAGCTAATCGATTGGTGCTTTCAAACAATCAATTGAGAGATCTTAACAATGGGCTTGAAAAGAGAGTTAAATCACTTGAAGAGGATCTGAGAAAAGCAAAAATTGATTTTGAAAAGATGGAAAATCATTTCAAAAACACCTCTTGTAAGTGTGATACTCTCATTTGTGAAAATTGTGAAAATCTTGAGAAAAAGGTTCAATATCTTGTTGAAACTGTGGACAAGCTTTCAAAAGGGAAATCAAACTTTGAGAATGTCTTGGCATCTCAAAGTTGTGTTTTTGGAAAGGCTGGTTTAGGCTTCAATCCACAGAACAAGCAAGATAGGTTTTCAAAAAGTTTTTTAAGAAAACCAGAAAAACAACCGATTGTTAAGACGAAACAATCGATTGTGACATGCTTTTATTGCATGAAAAAGGGCCATTCGGTTAGATTCTGCAAAATAAGAAAGTTTTCTGTTCCAAGAGGCTACATGAAATGGATCCCTAAAGGATGTGAGGTTCCAAGTGTGAAAAAGAAACCAATTGGACCCACATTTGTGAAAGGACCAAATCTTGTTGCTTGAACTAATGTTTGTGCAGGAAAATTAATAGAAAAAGAGGAGCTGAGCCAACTGGTTAGACTGTTAAAGACAAAGGGCAATCATTGAAGCTGAATCAATGCTTTGCAGAAGGTCAATTCAATGAAAAGAAGCCTTCTTGATCAACAAGCAATTGGCTCATTGAGGAAACAACACAAGGATGAGTTTTTTCTTTTACTGTCCTCTATTTTTAGTATTAAAGTTCTTTCCTGTGTTTAATCCCTCTTTGGTCAATGTTATCTGTTGTTATCTGCTTCTGTTTTTGGTTAAAATTTCTTAAAATCAAGTTTTAACTGCTGCAGAAAAACAACCGATTGTTTCTTCGAAACAACCGATTGTTTTGGGTCTGACAGCACTGTGAGAAAATTGATTTAATTCTATTTTTGGATTTCTATTCGTTGCAGATCATTTCAAATAGAGAATCTTGGTCAATGATACTGTGATTGAATGCTGAACAAGTTTATAAAAGAAGTTACAACTATCATAAAGGAATATATTCCAAAATCTTGGAAATTCAAGTGCCTTAATGACTAGTCAAAGTCCACATGTGAAGACCAGTGTTTTTCAGCTTTTTCTGACATGTTCTGTGCAGAACAGTCTTCTCTCTCTGAAAATCAGGTACCCATTGAATGGAATTAATCATAAATTGGTTTTCGGATGGTTATAAAATCAGGTGCAGATGAACAACCAATTGCAACATCTCTTGCAACATCTCTTGCACCATCTATTGAGAAAAACTGTAAAGAAGAGCTGCCCTCTGTTTTCTCATCTCTGCTGCCATGGAATCAACTCCTCCCACTTCTGGAAGAATCAAAACCAGAGCTGTAAGGTCTGGAGGAAGGCTGGAAGGATGGTTTTCTGGAGATAAAGATCTCATAGAAAAATATAGATATGAGACAAGTCTCAAGAAAATCAACAACCCCAAGGTTGTGAGTTTTGATTGGCTGAAAAGTCAAAAGCTGGACAATGTGAGGAAACTTCTCAAAGATCAGTATCTCAGAAGGTTTCTGGAGATGAAGGGCAACATATATCCAGACTTGGTGAAGGTCTTCTACACCAATTTGAAATTTGAGGGAAACAATCTAGTTTCTCATGTAAAAGGTGTGGACATGGAGATAACCCATGAGGTTTGGGCTGCTGTTGCTGGACTCAAGTTTTCTGGTATGCGAATCAGCAAAGGCAATCTTGGTGTGGTGGAGGATTTCAACAAAATTCAGTTTTACAGAAGCTGTTTGAAAAACACTCAAGCTCAAGTGAGTGCATGCTCAGTTGGAGGGTTGAAACTGGATGAGAGGCTGCTAGCTCTCATTGTGACATGGATTCTAACTCCAAGGGGGAGCAACCATTCTGTTTTGACTGAAGAAGATATGGTCTACATCTTCTGCATCACCAAGAAGGTCAAGCTAAATTGGATCCACATCATCAAAGAGCACATGCAAAAAGCAATGAGGTTGGGTGACTATCACTATCCCTATGCTATTTTGATATCTAAATTCCTAAACTATTTTGAAGTTAATCTGGAAGATGAGACTTCTGAGCTGGTCAAGTCAACTCAAGAGTTGAACAATGGATCACTCAGCAAGATGGGGTTTACAAAAATAGGTGGAAAATGGATAAGCAAGGATGGTGATCATGGTGCTTCCTCTAGTGGTGCTGCTCAAGAAGAACCTACAGATATGGATGTTGAACATGAAGATCCAACAGGAGGGTTTCAAGATGCTGGACCCAGTGTAGCTGCTGAACATCCAGAAGAAAGGATTCAATCAATGTCACCTTTTGAAAGGTTCATGATGAATAGGATGGATAGCTTTGCTGAAAACCAAAGAAACCTCCATGATCTGTGTGTTAGCAATTTCCAGAGGTTTGATACCAGGTTTGACAACATGGATGCAAGGTTCATAAGCCTAGATGAACAAATTGAAGCTGTTCAGAACCAAATCTTTGATCTTCAGTTTGGAGATAAGGAAGAATGAAGAAAAACAACCGATTGGATTGTCGAAACAATCGATTGTTTTTGCTGCTGTTGAAGTTTGATTTTCTTTTCTTTCCTTCTGCTGTTGCTTTTATAATTCTGATGTAATATGAACTTTTTATGGCTTTATCTCTTATATTTGTCTATTTGTGAAGACAAATAGGGGGAGATTTTATGGCTTGTTTGCTTAGATGCTTGTTTAAGACTGCTTTTAGCTGTTTTTTTTCTGATATTAATTGTTTAAGCCTTAACTGTGTATATATTTTCTAACCAAATATCAGAGGTTCAATGTCTGCTAAAAGTTCGTTTGCAGGAACTGCTTCAGACTTAATCAGATCAACATAAAGCATCAGGGATCAAGCATCAGGGATTTGTCTTCATCAAATAGGGGGAGATTGTTGAACCAAGTGGTGTTCAAGGTTTTGAAGAATCCAAATCCTTTGAAGGATGATGAAGCTTTTGCTGTGCTTGCTGTTGCTGTGCTGGTTTAGTTAGGATCTGGGTAGTTTGAGTTGTGTAACTCAACCTTTGATTGAATCTAAAGCTCAAGCATCTCAACTTTCAAACAAAGTAAAGTGTTTTTTCAAACTGAGTTAAAACAACCGATTCTTTTATCGAAACAACCGATTGTTTAAGCTTAGGTGTTTTGAAAACTGTTTTGAACTGTGAAAATTGGTTAAGTAACAAAACAACCGATTGATTCGAGGAAACAATCGATTGTTTGTTATGTTTTTATAACAGAAAACAATTTTGACTTTGACTGGGCTTTAAATGCTTTTAATTCATATGCTCCAGTCATAAAATGCTTTGACCAATCTTTCTAAAGCAATTAAGAGTTTGTTAAGGTTTGATTACAAACATCTTCTATATATATATACAGAAAAACAGATTTGTTTTTTTGGAAAAAAAAATCTAAGTGAATTGAGAAAGTTTTTCTAAGAGTTGGAGATTGCTTAGAGTTTTGGTTGATCAAAGTGCTGAGATAGGATTCTCTTGTACTGATTTCAGATTGCTTCTGTAACAAGTGTAATCCTTGTAATTCTGTGAACATTCGTTTGTGCTGTTGCTAAGAAGAGCTGTGTGTTCTTGAGGGGATCAAGATCAGCTTTCTTAGTGTGGTGTGCTGACCAAGGAAAGTGTGTTTCTTGAGGGTGTTCAAGGTCACTTTCTTGGTTGTTGTGTAAGTAATCTGGGTTTGATTGCTTAGTGGATTTCCTCAGGGTTTCTGAGAAGACTGGATGTAGCTCTGGGTTGGAGTGAACCAGTATAAACATCTGTGTACAATCTCTCTATCCCTAACTCTTTAATTTCAGTTTATTTGTTGTTTGCTGGTATAAACAACCGATTGTTTCGAAGAAACAACCGATTGTTTTCCTGGCATTGCTGTATTGCTTGCTGTTTTGGCAAACTGAATTGCTTAATCATTTGATTTCTGAAAGATATTCATTCTAGCTTGGAAAAGTTTGCGAAAACCTCTTTAAACAATTCACCCCCCCTCTAGTTTAAAGCCATCTTTCCTAACATAATTCATATAACAGGTCAAGTTAGTTATCTTTCAAACAACTTACCCATACATATGAACCTCCTTCGACTCTCAACAACTGAATAACTTCATCTATGTGATTCCATTATATCAACAGAGTCAGGATCGTCTCATTCACAGGATACTCACTGATCAATACACTCTAATACCAATCTCAACACGGTATTTCCTTTCCTGAAAATACTATGTCTTGATCACAATTTCACATTCATCCAATACATCATACCATACGTAAAAGCACAATTCCATCATATAATATTTTGAATATTTTCTTAAACAATCCCAATCACAGAAACAATCATACCAAAGTTCAGATTTTCGAATATCATATGCATTTCACCTTTCAATCTCAAACAATTTCAAAACGACACTAAAACAGGGGATTTCGAAATTTGCATTAAAACCGGCAATCACGTCGCCCCACACATAAAAACAGAGCATCGTGCAAGAAAGTTTGAAAATCGGCGACCACGTCGCCCCAACTTCAGAATCTTCTAGCCTACGGTTGTTATTGAAAATAAAGCTAGCTTTCCTTACCTGGACTTGCGTAAAATCTCACTACGAGCTCTAACCCACCGAACTTAAGGATACCCGAACTCTATTTTAAGGCTTGATTGGAAACTTGCAGAGAACCTTCCCAGGTGCTCTATGGCAGTCGCCGGTAGCCAAGCTGGGACGTGAGATGCAGAGTGAAGGAGAGGAAGGAGAAAGGATGAAGACTAAACTCACTCTATCTCTCGCTACTCCAACAGCGTTCGAACTCCAACTAAGAGGAGGTGTGTTCTGAGACTAAGAAACGTAGACCCGCCATGCAGCTGCCGTTACCCACTCTGTGGGAAGCTTGCGTGCACGTTTCCTCTGACAGAACTGTCACGTGATGTCTCTGCGCGTACCAACTTTGGGTTACCTACCTTACCAACTCTCTGGCGTCAACTGTTCTGAAGCACTCCTGATGTCTACGTGTCGCGCATGCAGAACGTTCATGCTGGGAGCCTGGGTCCCACCTTATCTGTGTGAAACACTACCTCGCGCGATGACCATCCACCGATGACTGACCGCGCGATGATTATCCGCCGATGAACGATGTGTCTCTCATCCCGGCGATGACTGATGTGCCTCTCATCCCGGTGATGACTGATTCCTCACCCTGGCAGACAACCGATGTGTCTCCCATCCTCGTTGATGACCGATGTTCCTCTCATCCTGTTGGCGATCTCTTATCGCCCTAGTGTGTGACGAGGACACATCGCCTCACTCTGGTCACCGATGTCACATCGTCACACCTTGCTGAAGGTTCATCCTCCCATTCCTCTAAGTCTGGGGTATCACTCATGGTGGCAGATATGCCACCTATCTTCTAATTCACTCATCTTCTGTATTTAGACCACATACTAAGTGCTTACCAAGTCTTCTCAAATACTCGGCGACGTGCTCTTTTCGGTGATCATGTACACCATAGGCGATTGCTGATTTCATACGGGGGAAGTCGGAGGCCGCTGCCTTCTTCAACAAACGGTGATCTCATCGACTTCTAAGCTACACCTTCCTTTCTCTTACCCTTCTTGATTCACGTGCCTCCCCACCTCAAGCACGTCCACGTGATTACCTCACGATAAAGTCATCGCACCTGACTACTTGGTTAGCAAAATGGTCAACTGATCGCCCTCTACCAGCTGATCCCAGACCTTGGGCGACGTCCGAGGTCTGACCACTATGAGATTTTCTATTTTTATGTCCTTTTTATTTTAAATAATAACATACTCAGAAATCATTTAAAATATATCACTTTTATTCCAAATAAATTTATAGGTCCTTACAAGTTACCTAAGAAAAATCCCCACTGGACATTAACTTAACAAGTGTCACTATAAAAAATCGTGTAAAAAGTGGCGATTTTAATATGACGATTATTAATAACCGTCATAAATTCCGTATAATGCGACGTCTTAGTAACCGCCACAATTATGCTTCAGAATATGTCATTTTGAACCGCCACAATTATCATTCATAATAAAAACCAACCCCGCGTTTTTTTTTCCTCCATACAGCATTCCTCATAATTTCCAATTTTTTTTGAAATATACTTTTAAGTCTTGGAAACTGAATACGCCCTCTCTCTCATGAAACCCTATCAATCTTCTCCCTCTCTTTCTGCAACAAAATCTTTCTTCACTACACACTCACACGAAACCCTACCTCTCTTCACTCTCGCCTTCCCTCTCGTGCTAGGTTCTTCACTCTCGCCCTAGGTTCTTCACTCTCGCCCCCACGAAACACAAATTGTAACGCGTTCAGACGTTACACTCTTGCCTTCACGCGTCTTCTCATTCTCGTGCGCACGAAACCTAACCTAACACCGTCACTGTCCACCATTGCGGCCTCTTCGGCCATCACGGCCTCCTTCGCCATTGTTTCTTTGATGGTGTTTGTAAGGAAATTTTTTTTATATGGGTTTTTGTTGTTGAGCTAGATGAGAATAATTTTTTTTATAAGTTAGATGGCTTGTTTTGATTCAACAAACCATTGCGTTTGTGTTCTTTGTTGTTGAAATTATTGATAGGTATGACTCGTAGTCCATTCCGCCAAATGTGACAAACAAGATTCAAACTCTTGGAGAAAAGCCATGCAATAGGGAGCCACATGTAAGATTTCTTGGTGCTGATTTCACTTATTGATGTTTAACCATTATTTTTATATTAACTCTGCTCCCATAATTGATGAATTGTGGGTTTCAAATTTTGATGGTTGCTTCATTTGTTTGTTTTTTAATACATTGCTCTTGTGAATAGGTGGACAAACATATGAAGTCTCCTATCTTTGTGTACTACCAGCTTGACAAGTTTTACCAAAATCATCAGTATATACTCCTTTTATTTCTTGTGAATCACACAATTCTATCATCAATTTGAATTTCGTGTTTACCAGCCAGTGAGAATTTTATTGTTATTTAATAAGGATTCAAGTATTCAACAATGATTTATGTATGGCATCTCTGTTTCTTTGCTAGGCTCCTTTGTATTGGGAGATATTTGTAAATAAAAGATTAAATTCAGCTAGGATATGCTTTGTATACTAGTGAAATATATCAGTTATATATCAGTGAAATATATTCACTTCTCAACATTATGATTATTTTGCAAGGAATTCTTTCACACACTTACTATGTAAAATGCTATATTTGCCTTGTATTATGACTTTGCATTATTCCTATGGTTATTTATATTATTAGAATACAATATATGTATGTTTATTTTAATTTAGAAGAGTTCATTTTATACATTCCATTAGGGTTATTTGTTTCCTATCTTCAGGCAAAACAGCTAATAGAGAGCATAATCAGGAGTGAAACCTCAATCCTAGTAAGATTCTTTTGACTCTACATGTATTTCTTTTGCGTTTAATTTTTTCTTTCAGTATTGATTTTTTAACAATTCAAACAGGAAGTGAATAACGTAGGTGGTGCATAAGAGTTGATTCTAGACAAAAGACAAGTTTTAAGGGTCTATTATTGTTCAACGAGCACGAAGTTTGGTGGCAAAGGCTGAAGCATATGTGCTTTTGACATTAACCAAAAAGGCTACAAATATGATATTATAAAAATTCTAATGGTTATGTTCTTTTTTTCTTATATGATGTCTCTTAATTCGTGTACAGATGTAGTTGGACCTTGATGATACTGAAAAGATATTAAACAGTTAGGTTCAAATAGATGTGGTAAATACCTTGTAATGTTTTTAATATATGCAATTATTCCTCTGCAAGATTTACTTTGTTGCCTTTCAAGGAGTTTGTTTATTGGTTTTCCTTTCAATTACATTCCCTTGAGAGTTTTCTTATTTCTGATTTGAATTGTGAAATATATGATTTGATTACGGTAGAAGTATGATTTGATTACATTAAATAGGGATATATGATATGATAAGCAATTATTCAACGTTGAAGTAGTATGGGTCTTTAAACTGCTAAATGTTGTAGGGTACTACAGGTAATGCCTGAAGTTGATAACTACTTGGGTGACATTGGGTTGCTAGTGGTTTCATTTTTTTTTAGGGTGGATATTTATTCGAAATAGATTATGTGCTTGAATGTACTAATAGCCATATATGTCTATTTGGGATATTAGTAAAATTGAAGGAAGTAAAGTTTGACAACTGGTTGTAGTTAATAGTGGAAATAGAAAATTGAGTTATTTTCATTTTTAGTACTAACATATAAGTTGAGTTGGTATGGTTTGTTGGGGAAGGAGAAGCAGGGTAAATGTTACTCTCAATTTACCCTATGTGCTGCTATGATTTACAGGAACCAGAAGTGCTGCAAGAACCATTTGTTGCTCTTAGTAGTGAGGAAGAAGATGAGGTTGAACGTGCCTTCTCTGCCAACCAATATGAATTTATGATTTGGCTATATGTTAGGAGGTTGAGTATAATCTATAATGTAAGCTCTTTGATTTTTCAGGTGGACAATCTTGGTTACCCATGAAAATTCTAATATTGAGATTACTGGAGAAAAGTTTTGGTGCCTTAGGTCAACTGGATGGTTAAATGATGAGGTAAACTTGTTTGCTTTATTATTTGTTTATCCCTTTGTTGAGTTGCTGAATTAGAGAAGAATTTAGTATCTAACTGTATCATGATTTGAAATTTTGGTACCATGAAATTCGATGATAGATCATGTACCTTTATCTAAATGTGACTTTTGTCACTGAAATTCGTATTATAGGTTAATTTGATTTTGTTCTACCATGAAAAATATATATAATCTACTGGTACTACTTAAAAAATTATATATATATATATATAATTTACTCTTTAAATAAGAATATTGTTAATGAAGACAAATTTTTATATAAATTAAAAAAGAACACATAGAAAACGGGGAAACACATCACTGTGTATTCTACTAAAGTATTCTTTTAATTTTTTATTAATATGCAATTTTGTAATCTATAATATTATTAATACATATTATATTATTTATCATCATAGACAATGATTAAAACAAGTTGATAGCTTGAGTGTGTAGGTATTTTAACGTTAACAAGTTAATAACGTCTTCGTTGTTCCCCCTTACCTCGAAAGCCACAAACACTTGATTTGATGACAATTGGGTATATACCTAATCAAAAGGTATATTCAAAGGCACCACCACCAGAATTGCACCCAAGACCAATTTCTCATCTCCTATCTTTCTCTTTTCTCTCTCTCTCTCTCTCTCTCTCTCTCTCTCTCTCTCTCTCTATATATATATATATATATATATATATATATATATATATATATATATATATATATATATATATATATATATATATATATATATATATATATAAAGCAAAAGCATAGATTTATGATGGTAGTGCAAACTTTTACATTAATTGCAATATTTTATTAGGACATTTTCCAGCTTCATAATCATCTAGCAGCTTCACAATTCATATGTCTATTTGGTTTTGACAACCATCACTCCAAGTAAGTTTGTTTTTTATTTAACTATTTATTACTTATTTGAATAAACTATTTTTACAACCCAATTAACTATTTTGTTGTTCCAAAACATTTTGCTGCAATGGCAATTAATTTGGTTCATGCATCCACCAATGAGGTATTAATATATTTAAATATATTATTGGTGTCTTTTTCCTTCTATTGTTTGTTTGATTTACAATCCAAGGAAGAAGGTGAGTTCCCCCATCATAGACATTTCAAATTCTCCCTACATAGCTTGTACAAACTCCTCACACAACTTTTCATTAGATGAACCAAAAATAATATCATCTACATAAATTTGTACTAAAATGACAGCAGATTTGGATTTCTTAATGAAAAGGATTTTTGTCAATTTTTCCTCTTTCATATGAGTGAGATAGGAGAAAGAAACTTAACCTCTCATACCATTGCCTTGGTTCTTGTTTGAGGCCATACAATGCTTTCTTTAATTTGTAGACATGATTAAGAAACTTGTGATTTTCAAAATCCAGGAGGTTGTGAGACATAGATCTCTTTATTTACAAATCCATTCAAGAAGGCACTCTTCACGTCTATCTGAAAAAGTTTGAAACCATTTATACAAGCAAAAGCCAATAACAGTCTTATTGCCTCTAACCTTGCTACTGGTGCAAATGTTTCACCATAATCCACTCCTTATTCTTGATTGTAGCCTTTGGCAACCAGCCTTGCCTTGTTCCTTGTGATGACTCCAGAATCATCTGTCTTATTTCTGAATATACCCACTTCGTGCCTATGATATTCATCTGAGCTGTTTAAGGGACAAGGGTCCACACATCATTTCTCACAAATTGGTTGAGCTCCTCATGCATAGCTACTATCCATTGTTCATCTTTCAAAGCTTCCTTGATTGCCTTTGGTTCAATCTTGGAGACAAATGCTGTATGATTGCAGTAGTTTGCAACACTCCTTCTGGTAAATATTCCTTTGTTGATCTACCCAATCATGTTTTCAGCAGATAGATCTTTGGGAATTCTCCATTCTTTTTGAAAAGAACTCTGTTGCAGATTTTCAATTGGTTGTTTCGCAGGTTCAATCGGTTGAATTTCTATACTGTTTTCCAGATTCTTCATAAATGAGCTCTGTTCATCTTCTTCAATGCTGTCTTTTGTTGTACCTTGCTTAGATTTGTTAGTTTCATAAAAAATAACATGTGTAGATTCTTCAACAGTCATAAGCCTTTTATTGTATACTCTATATGCATGACTAGAGAGGGAGTATCCTATGAAAATACCTTTGTCAACTTTAGCATCAAATTTGTCCAAATTTTCCTTACCATTGTTGAGGATGTAGCACTTGCAACCAAAGACTTGTAGGTGGCCTATCTATGGCTTCCTTCCATTTAGCAACTCATAAGGATTTTTCTTCAAAATTGGCTTGATTAGGACACGGTTCAACACATAATATGTTGTACTTACTGCATCAGCCCAAAAACATTTAGGCAAAGAAGATTCATTTAGAATTGTCCTTGCTAGTTCCTCAAGTGATCGGTTCTTTCTCTTTACCACACCATTTTGCTGTGGTGTTCTTGGTGCTGAAAAATTATGGAAGATTCCTAGCTTGTTGAAAAACTTGCTAAACTTTTCATTCTGAAATTCACCACCATGATCACTTCTGATTGCTCTAATGTTACTGCAGTAGGTATTTTGCAGCCTCTTGGCCAAATTCTTGAATTCAGAGTAAGCATCCTTCTTTGAGTGTAGAAATAATGTCCAAGTGTACCTGGAATAGTCATCTACTACCACAAGAGCATATAAATTTCCTCCAATACTCATAGTCCTAGAAGGACCGAAAAGATCCATGTGTAAGAGTTCAAGAGGTTTTGTAGTTGAAATGTAATTTCTCAGTTTGAAAGATTTTCTAGTTTGTTTTCCTCTTTGGCAAGCCTCACACACATGTTCCTTTTCAAATTTGAGTTTGGGTAAGCCAAGAACAAGTTCATTTGAAACAAGTTTATTCAAGTGATGCATATGTATATGAGCAATTCTCCTATGCCAAAGCCATGATTCCTCATGCCTAGTTAGCAAACAACTGATTGATATTGAACTGGTGATATCAAGTAAATAAATATTGTTTGATCTCTTACCAACAAGGAGTACTTCCTTTGAATTAGGTAACCTGATTTCACATGAATTTATTCTGAATGTGACTTGGTAGCCTCTGTCACAAAGCTAACTAATGCTCAGTAGATTATGCTTCAATCCTTCTACATATAGCACATCACGGATGAGAAAACTGTTTTCATTGCCTATGGTGCCTTTGCCAAGAATTTTTCCTTTGTTTTTATCTCCATAGGTAACATGCCCATCCTGTTTGAGAGTGATGCTGACAAATTTAGATGTATCTCCTGTCATATGCTTGGAGTAGCCAATGTCTAGATACCATAGGTGTTGTTTTTCCCCCAAGCAACCCTGCAAACATTAAATTCAGGTGGCAAGATCTGGTCCCCTTATAAATTTGGGTCTAAGACAGTTAATTTGTTTCCAAGGAACCTTGGAATACTTAGGAATCCATTTTAGGATACCACTTGGAACATGAACCTTGCGAACTCTGCAGAATTTCACAGAGTGCCCCTTTTTCATACAGTAAAAACAAGTAACAACCAGTTGTTTCGAAATTTTAGTCGGTTGTTTTTCTGGAACATTTGAAAAAGGTTTTGCACATTTACTGTCTTTGCTTTGTGGGTTAAAACCCAACCCAAATTTTCCAAAAACACAGTTTTGTGAGGCAAGAACAGTTTCGGAATTGGACTTCCCTTTGGAGAGTTTATCCACAGTTTTTAAAAGATACAAAACTTTCTTTTGAAGATTTTCACAATTTTCACAAAACTTTGTGTCACATTTGCAAGAAGAACTTAAATCAGGTTTTTCTAAAACAGTTTTGGAGGTATCTAATTTTTCTTTCAAGATTTTGATTCTTTCATTTAACCGGTTGTTATCAAGTTTCAACTAGTTGTATAAAAGGGTTACTCTTTGAGCTTCTTCATAAGTCTCATGAAAGGCTTCAAGCAATTGAGAATAATTTTCAATGTTATTGGAAGAGGATGTACTTACTTGGCTTGATTCAGATTCTTCTTTTGCGATAAGACAAACCTTAATCTTGGTTTCTGCAAAAGATGATCCAGTGGAGGATTCTTCCTTGTCCAGCAAGTCACCTTTTGTATTATTGTGACAGTCTTCAAGGATGTTCCACATTTCTCTTGCTGATACACACTCTGAAACTTTAAGCAAATTATCAGAATCGAGTGCAGACACAATGATATTCATAGCAACATAGTCTAAATGCTTTCTTTCATTTTCAGATTCAAAAACAAATTTTTCAGATAAAGGCATGAAAATGACATTCCATATTTCCTTATCTATGGATTCAACAAAGAATTTCATTCTTATACACCAAAGCTTATAATTTTCACCACAAACAGAGGTGGTTTGTTTAAAGCAGCAACTTCCCCAAAAGACATCTTGTCAGCCACGTTTTCAAAATATTTTTCAAAAAAACAAAAACTTGAATATTTTTCAAGAACCTAGCTCTTGATACCAATTGTTAGAATTTATGGCTAAAAGAAGAGGGGGGGTGAATTGTTTTTGAACGCTTTTTGAAAATGTTTAGTTAATAATGAATTCCTTTATCAATTCACAAAGACAAAGATCAGAGAAGCTAAAAGAAATCAAGCTTTCAAAACAAGTAGCAGAAAATCAACCGATTGATATTAGGAAATAATCGATTGTTTTTATTATGCAAGCATAGCCAAGAGACAAGCAATGTACAAGACAGAAAGATTAACCGATTAAAATATCGAGATAATCGATTGTTAGTATAACAGAAAGAACAACACTGAATTTTAACCGATTACAGAAACAAAACAACCAATTGTTTATATCAGATACAGAAATATTAAACAAATAAACCGAGATAGAGAAAGAGAGAATCACACAAAGCAATTATACTGGTTCACTCAACCCCTGAGCTACATCCAATTCTTCATAAAACCCTTCTGATTTCCACTATGTAATTACACAACAGATTACATACACATAACAACAACAAGAAAGGATCTTTTAACCTAAAATCACACACACTCTCTTCAACACACCACACACTTTAAACCAGAACACCTGATTTTAAAGGATTTTACACACTTACAAGAATTGAAAGAATACAATCTTAGGAACAAAGAAAGGAATAGAAAACACCTGATTTAAAAGTTCCTAGATTCGTGTAATGATCATAACATCAACTATTTGAGCAATCTTTAAACTTCAGCAAAAACTCTTCTCAAAACTGATTTCTCAAAACTTTTTCAAATCTCTGTAGAACTTTCTTTTGCAAACTCTTTCTGTATCTCAAAATGTATTTCGCTTTTTCTATATTTTTTCAAAAGATAAGAGAGTCTCTATTTATAAACCTCACAAAATGCCCGTTTGAATCTGTTAGGAAAACCAGCTGTTATTGGCAAAATAGATTTTCAAAATTCAACCGATTGAAGTTTCGAAATAATCAGTTGATTCGGTTAAAGTTGTTATAAAACAGTTAAAAACCCACCAAACAGGCCAGTGAGGAACAATCGATTAAAACGAGAAAATAACCGGATGTTTATCACTTAGCTTTTCAAAAAACATTTTCTCTTTTAAAACAAGTTGCTTATGCTAAGGTTCTGAATCAAAGACGAATAAAACAAATTCTAAAACAGAAATAAAACATCTAAACCTAACTCCATCATAGCAACCAAGCTCTGCACATATTCTTCACAGATTTGATTCATTAAAGCCTTTGTTCCAATAGTGTTAAGTATATGTGAAGGTTCATTTCCAAAGGTTCGTCCAAGGTAAAAACACAATTAGAGGTGAAGAATGATGACAAATGAAGGTGCAGAATCCAGAATAGACAAGGCACAAAACTAAACAGAATTGAATACAAAAACATAATACAAAAAGAGAATTGACAACACACAAGATTCAAGGAAGCTTAAGGAATCATCAATGGAGTCAATGCCATCCAAATGATGAACCAAACTCAAATATGAGTGCTATATCCTTTCACACAAAAATTACCGAATGAAATTGAATTACAAGTACTGAATTGAAAAGGAAAACACAAGACAAACAAGATTAACCGATTGAAATGAAAGAATAAGGCATAGAAAACATTTCTACCGATTGGAATTAACAAAGTAACATGCAAAAATGGAAATGAGATGGAATGTGTAACATCCCGCCGAATTGGTTTTCATAAATATAAAATGAAATAAAGGTAAAACAAAAATATTTAAGTGAACATACGTATTTATATAAAATGAAGTTGCTCCTCACAGGGAGTTTAATACATAACCGGTCAATTTTTCCAAAACTTAAACAAAATACAGCCAAATAAATTGAAACCGGCGGTCTCCCTACATAAACCGGCGATCTTCGATCAGAAGACCCAAAACAGCCGATCTGCTATCAGAACAGAAATCAGGCGATCACCACATAGAGACAGAAACAGGCGATCTCCTTCCGGCGACCACTCACTAAGGAGCTCTACTTCCTGGAAGATCATCTGCTCCCGTGTAAAATACACGATCATCACAGTTTTAAGAGAAAACAGCCACATAACAATACAAAGGGTAAGCTAGATATTTTTAAAACTTTAAATTATAAACTGGACAACCAACGTAGATCAGCCTTTTTAAACATTCACAAGAGTCCATCACTTTCTCATTCATATCACACAACCATCAAGTGTCTATCAACAATTTCTCAACATTACTTACGTCAGACTTCCACTGACTCATCACATCATAGACACTTGACACTACTTCCGGAAGACTCGTGCGTTGAACTTAGCATCCAGAGACCTGCACCTGTCATACTTCATTTGCTGTAATGTTTCCACAGCCATGCGCATCAACACAATCTCGATCTCAATTTCATCACTCTCACAGTATGACAGGGTTAATCCATATAACAGGCCGAGCTCGTTCTTTTTCACACGACTCACCCATTCATATGAACCTCCTTCGACTCTCACCAACTGAATAACTTCCTCTATGTGATTCCATTATCTCAGCAGAGTCAGGATCGTCTCATTCACAGGATACTCACAGATCAATACACCCTCATAACCAAATCTCAACGCGGTATTTCCTTTCCTGAAAATACTATGTCTTGATCCCACATTCACAACATTCAACACATCATATACACTTAAATGACCGATTCCAATCACAGCAAAACTCATTCCAAGGTTCAGATTTTCGAATATCACATTTAAATCTCAAACAGTTTTCAAACAACACCAAAAACATGGGAGTTCGAGAAACAACGCCAAAACCGGCGATCTGGTCCAAAAGCAGGGGATTTCGAAATGTGTATTTAAAAACCGGCGATCATGTCGTCCAAACACATAAGAACAGAACATTGTGAAAAGGAAGGGTTTAAAACCGGCGACCACGTCGCCCAAACACATAGAACAGAGCATCACGAAAAAGAATATGAAACCGGCGACCACGTCGCCCTCACTTCAGAAGCAGCAAATCTACGGCTTTTATTGAAAATAAAGCTAGCTTCCCTTACCTGGACTTGCGTAAAACCTCACTTCGAGCTCTAACCCACCGAACTTAAAGGATGCCTTGGCTCTGTTTTAGCATCTGGTTTGTAGAACTTGCAGAGAACCTCCCAGGTGCTCCAAGGGCAGTCGTCGATAGCTAAGCAGGAACGTGATAAGGCCTAAATGGCAGAGTGAAGGAGAGAAAAGAGAAGGATGAAGGTAACTCACTCACCCACTCTGTCACTCTTGAACCACAGCACCTTCTTTGCCTCTCAGAAGTGAGTTTTTAAATCTTAAACCAACTTGTCCACAAAAGCCGCTGTCACCACCCACTCTGCAGGAAGCTTGCGTGCACGCTGCCCTGAACAGTACGACCACGCGTGACTCTGCGCATGCCAACAGTCTGAGGTCACTATTCTGAACCACCCTTTTTGCCTACGTGTCGCGCGTGCAGTACGTCTGATGCTGCGAGCCTGGGTCCCACCTTATCTGCGTGAAACTCGACATCGCGCGATAACCTTCCACCGATGACCTCTCGCGCGATGACTGTCCACCGAGGCCTCATCCTGGAAAATGACCGATGTCTCTCCCTGGGAGACGACCGATGTCTCACACTGGCAGACAACCGATGTCCACCCTGGAGGACCACCGATGTCTCACACTGGCAGACAACCGATGTCCACCCTGGAGGACCACCGATGTCTCACACTGGCAGACAACCGATGTCCACCCTGGAGGACCACCGATGTCTCACACTGGCAAACAACCGATGTCCCACTCTGGAGGACCATCGATGTCTCATCCTGGCAGACCATCGATGTCCCTCCCATCCTGGTTGATGACTGATGTTCCTCTCATGCTGTTGGCGATCTCTTATCGCCCTTGTGTGTGACGAGAACACATCGCCTTACTCTGCTCACCGATGTCACATCGTCACACCTTGCTGAAGGTTCATCCTCCCATCATGTTACGTCCAAGGTATCACCTCCAGATGACTTGGTGACGTCGGTAGCTTCACATTTCCAAGAGTAGATCAGCAGTACTCCTTGTGTTCCCATGCATGCAACACTAAGGATGACTTCTTATGCTCAAGCATAGAGCTTTGCATGCACAGCGTATCTAAGGCTTAGCCCACACCTTGATACGTGTGGTTTTGTGGAACCCACACTGGTTGATCCAGTATCTTGACTACGTACTACGTGCACTCCCGTCGATCACGTACACCATAGGCGATTGGCGGCCATGTCTCCTCTAGGCGACAGGCGATTATGTCCCAGAGAAGTCGGAGATCGCCTCCGTCTTCAATAACGGCGATCTCGTAGAAGACTTCTTAACTACACTTTTCTTCCTTTACTCTTCTTGATCCACACGTCATCCGACTGACCTCTACCAGCTGACCCCAGACCTTGGGCGACGTCCGATGTCCGACTACTACGAAACTTCATTTACCAGCTCTTTGTATTTTAAATAATAACATCCTCTGAAATTATTTAAATCTAACACTTTTATTCCAATTAAAGTTTCTGGGTCCTTACAATCTCCCCAACAAGAAAAATTTTCGTCCCCGAAAATTGAATTATAAGGAAAAGAGGTAGGGATATGCTTCTCTCATGGTTTCTTCAAATTCCCATGGTGAATCACCCGATCTGCACGTCGTCCACTTCCAACACGTGACTAGGGTCTGCAAGATACTTCCTTAGCTGTGATACGTGAAATACATTATGCAGGTTTGCTAATTGGGGAGGTGGGGTGATCTCATAAGCCACTGGACTGATCCCCCCCTTAGGATCTGATATGGCCCGACAAACTTAGGGAACAGCTTCTTTGATCTGATAGCTCGTCCTACACCCTTGGCTGGTGTCCCCCCTCATAAAGACATGATCCCCAGCAGCAAACTCCAAAGGTCTTCTCCTCGAATCTGCCTAGGACATCTGCCGACTTTGAGAAGCTTTCATTCTGCCCTGTATCAGTTTCACCCTCTCGGTTGTCTGCTGAACCAACTCTTACTACTCCAATACTTCATCAAATTCCATTTTACATCCCTGCATATGGAATATGCTGCTCCATTGAGCGCCAACTCCAGCATTCACACTCTACTTCCAACCTTGAAGACTTGGTTGAGCAAGTCCAGAACTAGGCCCTTAACAGAACCAGGACTAGCCCCTTTAGAGAAAAGCGAGCAAGATCCCTTCATCGGAAGGAAAGGGGACAGCTGCCCACTACTCATGCCCCCTAGCTAATTCAAACTAGGATCCGAAATATCCTTCTAGGGATCAACTTCTGCATCTTGATCAAAACCATCCATCGACTTCCCAACTGCTGATCTAATTCTCACGCTCCCTAAAGGGACACCTTTTGTTCACCACTATGCTACATAATTCTGTACCTTATAAAGATAAAGTTCCTGTTGCTGTTACTTTCTAAATCATTATTATGACTTCTTTTGCCAACTCGGCTTCCTGCTCCCATTACGACCCCCTTTTTCAATGTATACGTTGGATGCATTGATTTTGGGTTCAGGTGCCTATCTGAAAAGGCATACAAAAACGAACGCACCATATATCTCATCCACAACCATGTAAGTAGTGGAGCCGATTGGAAAATTTCCTCTGCAATCCGGACTTTCTTGCTTAAGGACAACTCTATTCTTCTTCTCCCAGATACAACAGACTATTTCCACCCACAATCCCTTCCACACCCAACTTCCTGAAATTTACTACATCTCTAGAAGGACTCAACATCATCATAACACGGCTTACCCTCATTCTTATCCACAGCCATTACCTCCTTCCCTTCTACATTCACAGGCCTAACTGCATCCTCATTTGCCAAATTCAGGAGGCTTACGGCTTCGGAAGCCTTTTATCTCAACCCACCATTTCCATAATCATCTTTCAAATCACGATCAACAAAACAGCATTCATTCTGCGTGAAGCTTAGGCTAGAACCATCTCATGCTGTTTCATCGACATGAACATCTTCCAAGCTTCAAAAGAAAAATTCATTCTTTCATTCTTGGAACTTAACTCTGGTACTTCCCATGGATACTCATGCTTAAGCTTTAAACCCCCAACATACTGCTTATTTACTCTCCATAACTTATACGTAGCTGAAACTAAACCTTGGTACCACCAAATCTAACTTACACTTGCTTCTTTAATTCCATCTACTCAGCTGGAGCCATTATGTAGGGAGCCATGGACACTGGTCCAGCCCCAGGTACCAAAACAATAGAGAATTTCATCTCTCTCTTAGGAGGTAGTCCAGGTATTTCTTCTGGAACTACATCCATGAAATCCTTCACCACATGTATTCTGCTTACGTCCCCTTCATTCTTCACTTCCAACCGAGCTAGCATCACGAAGCACCTCGCCCCTTCTTCCAACTCCGACTGCCCTTGCTGAGCAGATATTTGGAGGTCTGGAAACGCTATCTTCTGACTACCGCAGTCAATGAGAACGTGATTGGCAGCTAGCCAATCCATTCCCAGGATAACATCCAGGTCCTGAAGAGGTAGGCAGATCAAGTTCACTTTGAATCTGCGTCCCTCTACTATCACTGGACATTCGGGGCAAACTGTAGAGGTCAACACCTGTCCTGACGCAGGTGTAGAGACCATCAGTTCGAAGGGTAACTCCTCCACTAGAAGGCCCAACTCGGCTACACACAGGCTTGACACAAAGGAGTGTGCCGCTCCAGAATCAAACAAAACTCTAACGTATCTACCAGCTATAAACAAGTACCTTGTACTAGGTTACCTGACTGAGATGCCTCCGCTCCAGACATGGCAAACACTCTCCCTCCTGCCTGAGGTCTGCTGCCTTCGTTCCTCAACTGCTGGGAACCAACGGGTTGAGTCATCCTTTTTCTGTTAGGACAATCTCTAGAAATGTGCCCCATCTCTTGGCATGTGAAACACCTGGGTCTCCATGTTTGTTGTTGCTGAAACTGGGGCGGCGCTGCTCCTGCCCTATGCTGTGGAGGTCTCGCATAAGGCTTATTCTGCTGCTGCTGCACCTTTACCTTCCCACTGGAGGAACCCCCTGGGTGGGACTTGATCACCCGCGAATCACTCTTTTCCAGAGTCTCTACCATCTTCGCCTTCTCCACTAAGGCGTGAAATTCCCTGATGCACATCGGGGCTATGGTCCTCTTCAGCCCATGCCTCAGTCCTTCTTCAAATTTCCTACACCTCCAAGCCTCAGAGGTAGCTTGGGTATAAAACCGGGCGAGGTACTCAAACCGAGCAGCATAAGCATTCACTGACATCTCTCCCTGCTCCAACCTGAGGAATTCAGCTTCCTTGGCAAACCTTGCACTATCTGGGAAGTATTTCTCCAGAAACTTCACCCTGAAGCTCTCCCAGTCCAACACTTCCTCTCGGGCCTCCATCATCTGCTGAGTTCCCATCCACCAGAACTCAGCTTCTCCAGATAGTAGGTATGTGGCAAACACCAACTTCTTATCTTCAGGGCAGGAGGTCGCCCTGAAGATTTTCTCTAACCCCCTGACCCACTGATCTGCTTGATCAGGGGTAGCGTTCCCACTGAACTTAGGTGGGCTGTGCCTGAGGAACTCGGTCAGTCCCATCTGCTCCTGGGGTTGACTAACGTGGGAGGCTGTTTCAGCCGACCGAGCAGTCTCCCAGTGGTGCATTGTAGCTTGATGGTTCTGAGCCATCGCCGCATTCTGTTGTTGGATGACAGTTGCCATCATCTCAATAGCCTTGGCAATTTGGCTCATTTCCGAAGAAGGTTGGGGAGGGGTAGGAGGTCTACGTGCCATCTCTCTTCGTTTCAGATTTTGAAACTATAGGTTTTCTATATTCCCTACAACTACAAGAATGAGATCGATAAGAAATCAATTCATTCAGGAGGTAACATCTAGACCTTACAAAGGTCAGCATCTCAAATTCATTAAGAATTTGAGCTCATCAACAGAATCGTGATACTTATAATCTCAAGCAAAACACCAGAACAGCTACTGGTATACAATCCGTCAATCCCAACAACCACTTTCGGTCAATCACAAGGACACTCAATAAAATGAAATAAATCACACCAGAATTCAATGTATGCTAAACATCAAACCTTTGGAATTAAGATTGAGAATCATCTTGATCCAGTTATGAGTGTGCACCCTCACTACTTTATCAAGATCCTCTCATTCTTAATACTAAGATTTTCAGTTAGGGCATACATTCACTAAAGCACACACAAAATTTCAATACAAAAACGTTTGAAAACCTTTCACTATAGTTGTTTTTTTAAAACTCAAATAAATTTTATGAGCAGAAGAAACACAATGGATCCACAGCCCTCAGGTCATCCTAAGGACGAACTGCTCTGATACCATTAATGTAACATCCCGCCAAATTGGTTTTCATAAATATAAAATGAAATAAAGGTAAAACAAAAATATTTAAGTGAACATACGTATTTATATAAAATGAAGTTGCTCCTCACAGGGAGTTTAATACATAACCGGTCAATTTTTCCAAAACTTAAACAAAATACAGCCAAATAAATTGAAACCGGCGGTCTCCCTACATAAACCGGCGATCTCCGATCAGAAGACCCAAAACAGCCGATCTGCTATCAGAACAGAAATCAGGCGATCACCACATAGAGACAGAAACAGGCGATCTCCTTCCGGCGACCACTCACTAAGGAGCTCTACTTCCTGGAAGATCATCTGCTCCCGTGTAAAATACACGATCATCACAGTTTTAAGAGAAAACAGCCACATAACAATACAAAGGGTAAGCTAGATATTTTTAAAACTTTAAATTATAAACTGGACAACCAACGTAGATCAGCCTTTTTAAACATTCACAAGAGTCCATCACTTTCTCATTCATATCACACAACCATCAAGTGTCTATCAACAATTTCTCAACATTATTCACGTCAGACTTCCACTGACTCATCACATCATAGACACTTGACACTACTTCCGGAAGACTCGTGCGTTGAACTTAGCATCCAGAGACCTGCACCTGTCATACTTCATTTGCTGTAATGTTTCCACAGCCATGCGCATCAACACAATCTCGATCTCAATTTCATCACTCTCACAGTATGACAGGGTTAATCCATATAACAGGCCGAGCTCGTTCTTTTTCACACGACTCACCCATTCATATGAACCTCCTTCGACTCTCACCAACTGAATAACTTCCTCTATGTGATTCCATTATCTCAGCAGAGTCAGGATCGTCTCATTCACAGGATACTCACAGATCAATACACCCTCATAACCAAATCTCAACACGGTATTTCCTTTCCTGAAAATACTATGTCTTGATCCCACATTCACAACATTCAACACATCATACAACACTTAATTGACCGATTCCAATCACAGCAAAACTCATTCCAAGGTTCAGATTTTCGAATATCACATTTAAATCTCAAACAGTTTTCAAACAACACCAAAAACAGGGGAGTTCGAGAAACAACGCCAAAACCGGTGATCTGGTCCAAAAGCAGGGGATTTCGAAATGTGTATTTAAAAACCGGCGATCACGTCGCCCAAACACATAAGAACAGAACATTGTGAAAAGGAAGGGTTTAAAACCGGCGACCACGTCGCCCAAACACATAGAACAGAGCATCACGAAAAAGAATATGAAACCGGCGACCACGTCGCCCTCACTTCAGAAGCAGCAAATCTACGGCTTTTATTGAAAATAAAGCTAGCTTCCCTTACCTGGACTTGCGTAAAACCTCACTTCGAGCTCTAACCCACCGAACTTAAAGGATGCCTTGGCTCTATTTTAGCGTCTGGTTTGTAGAACTTGCAGAGAACCTCCCAGGTGCTCCAAGGGCAGTCGTCGATAGCTAAGCAGGAACGTGATAAGGCCTAAATGGCAGAGTGAAGGAGAGAAAAGAGAAGGATGAAGGTAACTCACTCACCCACTCTGTCACTCTTGAACCACAGCACCTTCTTTGCCTCTCAGAAGTGAGTTTTTAAATCTTAAACCAACTTGTCCACAAAAGCCGCTGTCACCACCCACTCTGCAGGAAGCTTGCGTGCACGCTGCCCTGAACAGTACGACCACGCGTGACTCTGCGCATGCCAACAGTCTGAGGTCACTATTCTGAACCACCCTTTTTGCCTACGTGTCGCGCGTGCAGTACGTCTGATGCTGCGAGCCTGGGTCCCACCTTATCTGCGTGAAACTCGACATCGCGCGATAACCTTCCACCGATGACCTCTCGCGCGATGACTGTCCACCGAGGCCTCATCCTGGAAAATGACCGATGTCTCTCCCTGGGAGACGACCGATGTCTCACACTGGCAGACAACCGATGTCCACCCTGGAGGACCACCGATGTCTCACACTGGCAGACAACCGATGTCCACCCTGGAGGACCACCGATGTCTCACACTGGCAGACAACCGATGTCCACCCTGGAGGACCACCGATGTCTCACACTGGCAGACAACCGATGTCCCACTCTGGAGGACCACCGATGTCTCATCCTGGCAGACCATCGATGTCCCTCCCATCCTGGTTGATGACCGATGTTCCTCTCATGTTGTTGGCGATCTCTTATCGCCCTTGTGTGTGACGAGAACACATCACCTTACTCTGCTCACCGATGTCACATCGTCACACCTTGCTGAAGGTTCATCCTCCCATCATGTTACGTCCAAGGTATCACCTCCAGATGACTTGGTGACGTCGGTAGCTTCACATTTCCAAGAGTAGATCAGCAGTACTCCTCGTGTTCCCATGCATGCAACACTAAGGATGACTTCTTATGCTCAAGCATAGAGCTTTGCATGCACAGCGTATCTAAGGCTTAGCCCACACCTTGATACGTGTGGTTTTGTGGAACCCACACTGGTTGATCCAGTATCTTGACTACGTACTACGTGCACTCCCGTCGATCATGTACACCATAGGCGATTGGCGGCCATGTCTCCTCTAGGCGACAGGCGATTATGTCCCAGAGAAGTCGGAGATCGCCTCCGTCTTCAATAACGGCGATCTCGTAGAAGACTTCTTAACTACACTTTTCTTCCTTTACTCTTCTTGATCCACACGTCATCCGACTGACCTCTACCAGCTGACCCCAGACCTTGGGCGACGTCCGATGTCCGACTACTACGAAACTTCATTTACCAGCTCTTTGTATTTTAAATAATAACATCCTCTGAAATTATTTAAATCTAACACTTTTATTCCAATTAAAGTTTCTGGGTCCTTACAGAATGAGAAGAAACTTATGCGGTTGGAGCCATGGTTGGGAATGAACACACCACTTGGAGGTGATTATCCAAGATAAGTGCAAGTTGCCGCCACTTGAGAGCTCCCAAAACTCAAAAGATGAGACTAGGAAGGAGAAGGCAATTCTCACACTCACACAAATTTGTGTGTAGTAACTTTACTCTATTTCATTAATTATATTTTACAAGAGCCAAGCACCTCTATTTATAGTGTTTAGAGGGCTACAAATGAAGAGGGAAATTTCAAATTACAAAGCATTCAAAATTGGTGCCAATTCAAGTCAGATGGGAGGTGTGACTTGTTTCCTACTTTGGCACCTCCTAAAACTACATTTACACCTACTTTTTATGTCACATGGAAGGTGTGACTTGTTTTTGTAAATTAACACCCCTTATTTCTATATCTACACCTTCTTTTTATTTTCTACTAAAACTACTCTAAAGAGATTACAACAAGTGACAACAATTGATGCCGATCTCCTTAAAGCTTTAGCCTTGCTCCTAGTAATTCTTTGAGTTATGACTTGAGCTTGGGCCTTATGTTGGGCTTGGGCCTCTTGTTGGGCTTGGGCCTCATCTTTTTAAGAAGACTAATAGGAAGAACTTCAAATGTTTTGGCCCTTGTCCATTCCTCCTATGAATCAAGTCTTTATTTGTTTGTTGAGATGACCCTTCAAGTTTAGCATCCTTGGTCATCTTCATGTGGTCGTGGCTTGCATCACAAAACATGGCCCAAGAAAATGGCCCAAAATAAAGCCTATACTACTCTATATAATATTTATAAAACTAGATAAAAATGGAAGAGCAGACAACATTAATTCTCCCTAAGATGAGAGTCTTCTAAAACCCTTTTTTCTGATTCCAATCTTCTTAGCCAAATGTTTTGAGGCTGGATGGTTTTCATCACCTTTTTCATACGTAATGACAACACCTTTGAAATAATTTTGTACAAGCATCTGACTAACAAAATAGGTCTAAACTCCCTTAGTTTCTGAGGATTTTTTGTTTTTGGAATCAAACATAAAAATGATGCATTTGAACCCCGAGGCCATTTTCTGCAGAACTCAAAATCCTTCACCGCTGCCATAATATCCACTTTAATGAAATCCCAGCAGAACTTTATGAAATATAAACCATCACCACATGATAAGGAGAAGAAAGAGCTTCAACACTTGATGTACTTGTGCCTTCATCCGGTTTGAGTTTTCTTGGTAGAGAGTGCGGAAGCTTCATGGATTGGAATGGACAAGGAGCTCACATAGAGCTTGTGGATTCCTTAAAGGTGAAGGTTAAGTATGGAGAGTGATAGGTGAGGCCTAATCACTTGAGCTAGTGGAAATTTGAAGACTAAGTGTCTATCCTAGAGAGGTAGGAGAGGACTGGTCATTTTGGAGCCAAAATTTGAAAATTCAAAATACAACTCTCCAATGAGAAAGTGCCATATGGAGTCATGCTTTCCATGTTTAGCTTACACCTTCCATGCTAAATCCTCTCCACTCCTAGGCTGCCATGTGGACACCCATGTGCTTCATGCCAAGGTGATTTTCGTCCTCCAAAATACCCTAGACGTTTTAGGGTTACATTGGGCTCAAAGAAGTCCAATTGTTACCCTAACTAGTCACTTTTAACCCTAACTAGTCATATTTTACTATTGGCCTAAATACAAGCCCAAAAACCTATTGATGGAGATCAAGTAGAAGAGGATTTCACTAATGAAGGAAGAGGCCATCCACCCAAGCATTTAAAGTTCTTCCTTCTAGTCTTCTCAAAAAATAAAAAAGAATTAAAATAAAGAGAGGACCAAGCCCAAAGCCAACAAGAAGACTACAAGCATTCAAGAATGGACTCCAATTAATATCTCTCTTTGTAATTTCTTTTGTATAAATTTGTAAATAATATAGAAATAGCTTTAGGATGTGCCAAAGAGGAAAACCAAAAGACACCTCTCTTGTACAAAGGCACATAGGTGCTAGTTTTAGTAGGAAGGGACTAGAAGAGTGCCTTTTCACACTCCTTTTCTCTTTAGGCGCTAGAATGACTAAGAAAGAGCTAGGAAGTGTCTCTTTCAACTCCTTCCTTTGTAAACCCAAATATGGTCTTACTCATTATAAATAGGAGACCTTGGTTCAAAAATAATAAGAAGTTGAAAGTTAGAAGTAAAGAAACTATCTTAAGTTGTTGTGAGAGAGAGTTATGAGCTTTGTCTCTTCTTCCTCCTTCCATGTCTTATCTTGTGAGCTTTGGAGACTCACAAGTGGCGGCACCTCCCACTCATCTTGGAAGAGCCATCCTCCAAGTGGCGTGAACACATCTCCAAAAAGGCTACAACCACATAAGTCATTTCTATTCATCTTCTAAAAATACCCATTTTTGTTCTACTTGTTTGTTTTCAATTCTAATCGGTTCATTCTCTTCCTTATGTTGTCCTCTTTCATTTGATGTGTTGTTCTTCCATTTTGAACGGTTCATTTTTGTTATAGCAGGTTGTGTTCTTGTTGTGATTCTATTGTAGTTTCAATTCTTGTTTTGATTCTACAGTATTGTTGTGTTCTTGAACTATTCTTGTGTTGTTCATACATATTCCTTGCCGTTCTTGATATACCCACACGATTTTAATCCATAAAATTCATAAAAAGACCTAAACATGTGTTTTTCCTTTTGACCTTTAGAAATGAACCTTCACATCTACTTAGCACTTGCTAAGTTAATGTCCAGTGGGGATTTTCTCTAGGTGACTCACCATAATTGCCTTAAGAATCTTGATCCAATTCTTCATTAAGTGTTACACAATAAACAAAGATGAATTCAACTCACATCACCTATGCTACTTGGGCCAAATATTTGATCCAATTATTTTATGCTACTAGGCCCAATACATGGCCCATGAAATCCTAAACAACTTTATACAATTTATTTAACCTAAAGCTTGGCCCAAAAATAATGTTGACTAGTCAGCAGAAACTCAGTTTTCTTGTGTTCTTCTGACCAAAGCTTTAGTTTATGTTTTGATGACTTGGAGGTCTTCTTGGATATGTTTGTGCATTCCTTCACCCTAGAGTTGTCCTCTTGATTGGGCCTACAAAAAGAAACAAAAGCCCAATTAGACCCATATTTGCAAATAAATCCCTAAACAACCTCTAGGTCTTTATCCTCCTTATTATGTGGTTCTGCGTGGCTAGATGGTTTCCATCAACACTACTACAAAATAGGCAATTACGTTGGCGTCTTGGCGACCTTGAGCGGTGATGTGACGTTGAACGATGTTGAGTGTGAGCAATAGGGATGGCTGAAGGTGCAAACGGTGATGCAACGCTGGCTGGGGTGGCGGTTAGCAGTGTAGGAGTGGAGGAGTTGTGTGTTGTGGTGAGCGTTGGAAAAAATAAAAGGAGTGTGTGAGAATGAGAGAGGATATGGAAAAAAAATGAGTGTCCCCCTTGAGTGTGAGTGAGAAGAATGAAGTGAGACTGAAAATCTCTTCCTCAAAGTATGAGAGTTGCCCCTTTTTAAGGTGATGTGTATACTCAGAAAGTGAGAGACGTTGAGGAGGAGAGATAAGTAGAGAAAAGGGAGGGAGCAGGTGAGAGAAAAGAGAGAGTTGTTGAGTGGGGTGAGAAAAATGAAAGGGGGTGGGAATAGTAATGAGTGAAAGGGGCTAAGGGTGTGCAAAGTGAAACCAGGGGTGTGCGAAGAGTAAAAATAGATTTTTCTAATTTTTATTTTTATTTTCTCTTTTATCTCTTTATTTTCAAAGCCAAATGCATCCTCTTGATCCCATTTTTTTTGTAGAGAACAAAATTTAAGAGATATTTTTCAATTATCTCTTTTTAAAACATTTTCCCCTATTCTTATTAAGAACAGAAGTTTTAATTATCTAAACGAAATTGAGTATTGACAACGGGTATGTATATATTGTGTACGATACTACAATAAGTTTGAAGGTTAGTTTATAGAAAGTAATAACTTTTTCAACCATTGAAGCAAGATATATTGTTATGACATAAGTAGTAAAGTAAGTCTTATGGTTGTGGGGTCTGGCTATGAGTTAAATGTGCAAGATCAGGTTGACAGTGTCTACTGTGACAATAACAATGTTATACAATTATCCAAGTATACCATGAAAAAATGAAGCACATCTACATAAAGTTGCATTTAATAAGGGAAGATAGTGCTTAAGTGTTTTTTTGAAGGTGATGAAGGTATTAACAAATCATAATTCCTCTTATATGTGAAAGTTTTGTCACACAACAAATTTTTTTATTGATTGGATTTGATCTAGTTGATTAGTGATTAAGCTTGGATTGGGCTTAGGAACAGGTACTTAGTCTCGCTAAGAAGATTTACGTTGAACCAAATTGGAGATTTGTGAATATTAGTCCAGTAAAATCTTCACAAGGTTCTTAGACCATTTAACTTCACTAGATTGTTCAATAGAAGATATGCATCTTCTAACATATATGCTTAGTAAAAAAATTAGTCTCTTAGCATCTAGTAAGACTAATACCACCCAAAGAAGTCACCTGAGTGAAGTTCTATCGTGCATTTTAGAAAAGTTAGTTATGTTAGTAATATTGTATAAATATGAATTTGTATTAGTAGTTATTGTAAAGTAAAAGTTGTTTCTTAATTGAAAATAAATAAAAAAATTGTGAGTTGTGAGAAAATTCACGAAGAAAGAAATTTCAAGTTGTAATATTTATTCATAGAGAATTCTATCGTGAACATAGATTAAAATTCAGTAATGCTTCAATTGAACAACATTATTTTTTGTATGTGACTCAATTCTACTAATAATATCGAAAATAGCTTTCACACATTTTTTAGTTAGTACTTGTGTCAATATCTTCATGAGATAGCCATTGTGGATCAACTATAAATATATACAATATGGCATCGTACAAATGTGTCTACTGTAATATATTTTTCATGTTGTGCCTACTCCACTTGGCTTGAGTCGTATGATGATTGATGCTAGCAAGGGAGATATTTATTGATCGGTGCTACATTAGGGTCGACTGAACTTTGTAACGCCCCTCAAAGTCTTTTCATATTTATATAATAAAATAAGCGTAGACATTAATTTATAAAAAAAATCAACATATGTATATATATTGAAAATACATCATCCCATACATTGTATCTCAAGAAGAAACGTCCCTCTTATGGGGGTTTTAATACATTCCACTTTCAATCAATTACAAAGACACTCAACAAAGTGAAATAATTCACACCAGAATCCAATGTATGCTAAACATCAAACTTTCAGAACTAAGATTGAGAATCATCTTGATCCAGTTATGAGTGTGCACCCTCACTACTTTATCAAGATCCTTTCATTCTTAATACTAAAATTTTCAGTTAGAGCATATATTCACTACAGCACACACAAAACTTCAATAAGAAAACCTTCAAAACCTTTCACTATAGCTTTTATTTAAAACTCCAATAAAATTTTGTGAGCAGGAGAAACACAATGGATCCACTGCCCGCAGGTCATCCTAAGGACGAACTGCTTTGATACCATTAAATGTAACGCCCCTCAAAGTCTTTTCATATTTATATAATAAAATAAGCGTAGACATTAATTTATAAAAAAAATCAACATATGTATATATATTGAAAATACATCATCCCATACATTGTATCTCAAGAAGAAACGTCCCTCTTATGGGGGTTTTAATACATTCCATCAACTGTTTCGAAATAAAACCAAAATACAGCATAAAAAGAAAACAGGCGATCTCTTCCTCCAACTGCTCACTGAGGAGCTCGACTACCTGCAACATCATCTGCTCCCGTGTAAAATACACGATCATCACAGTTTTAAGAAAAACAGCCACAGAACAAAACACAGGGTAAGCTAGCTATTCTAAAACTTGAAGTACGAAACTTTAAAATCAATATAAAACAGATTTAAAACACCCACGTAAAATCCATCAATTTTCCCATTCATTTCACACACTTCACAATTTCATCAAGTGTTATTTGTTTCACATAAACCATCAAGTGTCTATCAAATTTCAATAATTCTCTTTCTCACGTCAGACTTCCACTGACTCACCACACATAGACACATACCACACCACTGTAAAGTCCACACAGGACAGTTAGTGAAGTCCACACAGGACAGCTCGTGAAGTCCACACAGGACAGCTACTGAAGTCCACACAGGACAGCTCGTGAAGTCCACACAGGACAGCTAATGAAGTCCACACAGGACAGCTCGTGAAGTCCAAACAGGACAGCTATTGAAGTCCGCACAGGACAGCTATTGAAGTCCACACAGGACAGCTCGTGAAGTCCACACAGGACAGCTAATGAAGTCCACACAGGACAGCTCGTGAAGTCCACACAGGACAGCTAAAGAAGTCCACACAGGACAGCTAAAGAAGTCCACACAGGACAGCTAAAGATCATCAATTCACCCAATGCACCATACAACACTTAAATGAACGATTCCAACCACAGCAACAATCGTATCAAGGTTCAGATTTTCCAATATCACATGCATTCCACATATCAATCTCAAACAAGTTCAAAGCGACACTAAAACAGGGGATTTCGAAAACAACATTAAAACCGGCGATCACGTCGCCCCACACATAAAAACAGAGCATCGTGAAAAAGAATATGAAACTGGCGACCACGTCGCCCTCACTTCAGAACCTACTCGCCTAAAGTTTTTATAAACGAAAATGCTAGCTTCCCTTACCTGGACTAGCGTAAACTTCACTAAGAGCTCCAACCCAACGAGATTCAAGGATGCCTTAACTCTGGTTTAGCGCTTTGAGCAGAAAACTTGCAGAGCACAACGTTAGGAATCCAGGGTAGTCGCCGATCTTCAACTGGTTCGCTAGGACGTATGAACGCAGGGAGAAGGAGAGGAAAGGAACAGGGAACCAACGCTAACTCTCTCAATCACTCTCGAACCACAGCAACGTCCACTGCCTCTCAGGAGTGAGTTTTGAATCTAAACCAACTTGCCCAGAAATGCCGCTGCCACCACCCACTCTGCAGGAAAGCTTGCGTGCACACTTCCTTGAACAGTATGACCACGTGGGTTTCTGCGCATACCAACTCTCTGATGCTAACTATTCTGAAACACCCTTTTTGTCTACGTGTCGCGCATGCAAGACGTCTCATGCTGGGAGCCTGGGTCCCACCTTATCTGTGTGAAACACGACATCGCGCGATAACCTTCCACCGATGACTGCTCGCGCGATGACTATCCACCGATGTCTCATCCTAGCGGACGACCGATGTCTCTCCCTGGAAGACAACCGATGTCTCTCCCTGGAAGACGACCGATGCGTCCCTCATCCTAGCAATCCCCGCGTGTCTCTCGCCCTGGCGATGCCCGCGTGTCTCTCGCCCTGGCGATGCCCGCGTGTCTCTCGCCCTGGCGATGCCCGCATGTCTCTCGCCCTGGCGATGACTGATGACACATCGCCACGCCTTGCTGAAGGTTCTTCATCCCACTATGTTACGTCCAAGGTATCACCTCCACATGGCTTGGTGACGTCGGTAGCTTCACATTTCCAAGAATAGATCAGCACTACTCCTCGTGCGCCCATGCATTCAACACTAAGGACGATTTCTTATGCTCAAGCATAGAGCTTCGCATGCACAGCGTATCTAAGGCTTAACCCACACCTTGATACGCGTGGTTTTTGGAACCCACTATGGTTGATCCAGCATCTTGACCACATACTAAGTGCACTTTCGGTGATCATGTACACCATAGGCGATTGGCGATCATGTGTACTCTAGGCGACAGGCGATTATGTGCCAGAGAAGTCGGAGATCGCCTCCGTCTTCAACAACGGCGATCTCGTCGACTTCTAAGCTACACTTTTCTTCCTTTACTCTTCTTGATCCACATGTCTTCCTCGAGCACACCCACGTGATTACCTCACGATAAAGTCATCGCACCTGACTACTTGGTTAATACAATGGTCAGCCGACCGACCTCTACCAGCTGACCCCAGACCTTGGGCGACGTCCGAGGTCCGACTACTACGAAACTTCTATTACCAGCTCTTTGTATTTTAAATAATAACATCTTCTGAAATTATTTAAATATAACACTTTTATTCCAATTAAAGTTTCTAGGTCCTTACAAACTTGGTTATCTTTAAAGTGTTGTATGATCTTTATAACTTGACGTCTAATGCTACATCAAGCTAGAGAGGTTCTTAAGTATTTTCTCTTGATCTTCTTCTTACTTATTTGTATTGTAAGCTTTTGATGCTTCATGATCACTATGGTTGTTTGATTACATTTTTAGCAATAATATTTTCTCTTTGAGGAGGTTGTCTACCATGGTCTCATCTACTTTTGCTTTTATACAATAATCATGACTTATGTCTTAATAAAAAGACTTATTTTTTGTCATGATTAAATAACGCTTTGAGTGTTTAAATTAAGCTTGTTGCACACTAAATAAATGCATAAGACATACCAAAATTTTCTTTTGTTATTTTCAAGACTTTTATGTCAAATGGTAAGACTTACGATATTAAATAATTTCATCTTATATTAGCTTAATATTTGCCTAAAAATAAGGCTCAAAAAAATATTAAGCTTTGAATTTGAGATAAAAGTTATTGGTCTTGGGAGGAGAATACTTAGGGTGAATATATAAAGGGATTAAATGATGGAGTAGTTACATTTATCTTAGCAATGTTATTTGAAGAAGGTGGTTATGATATATCAATCAAAACGAGTGAGTACACCTTTAGATCATCAAACAAAGATCTCAATTACCCAAAACTCCTAATTCTAAAGAGGAAAAAATGGAGATAAAAATTACTCCATATGCTAATGAAATAGGGAATATCATGTATGAGATGGTTTGTAATAGATCAAACTTGACTCATGTTGTTAGTATAGTTCACATATTTATGGTGTATCATGGACATGCTTATTGGAAGACTTTGAAGTAGGTGTTAAGATATTTGAATGGAACAACCTCATATTTCAAGTGTATAGACAATCTACTTATGAAAGGGAAGTTGTTGAAGAATTTTGTGTGCAAATTATGCACAAAATATGGATACAAGAAAGTTTCTTTTTGGGTATGTGTTCAAATGTTGGAGAGTGCAATTTATTGAATTTTTTTTTTCAATTTGTGGTGGCTTTATCTATTAATCAAGCATCACACTTACAAAAAGACTAAATGAGACTTTATGATTGAAGGATATAATAGAAAAGTTAGATATCGTTCATGATTGTATAACTATTCATAATGATAACCAAAGTTCCATACATTTATTTCATCATCAAATTTACTATGAAAAATACATTGATACAAAATTGTACTTCATTAAGAATGTTGTTGAGTATGAAAAAGTCAAAATTATAAAAATAACTTTGAAAAATAATTATGCATACTATTTACAAAGTTTTTATCAATATTTAAGTTTAAATGTAGTTGTTTGAAGTTCATTATATTTCCATTTTGCAAATAAAAAATAATAATAAAGATAAATTATTTCTCGATTTAGATTTAAAGGTAAAAAATTGTAAAATAGATGTAATTTGATAATTTAATACTCAATATATATTTTTATATATAATCTTATTGTGTATGATTTGACATGTTATATAAAATTTTATTTTATTTTTTTCTTTCGTAATTTTTTTTACTATAGCTAACCCGTCCATAAGACATTAAATCTGTTGAGATAATATCGTTAGGATTAATCATTATATTTGAGGTATTATCTATTTTAGAGTTTTTGAGTTCTTTTACAATTTTATCTTAAAAAGATATCTGGATGGATTAAAAGAAAAATGTATATTTAAATTAACATTAACATCAATTCCTAAACGATGTAGACTATATTAGACATATTAAAAAAAGAAACAAAATGGTTTCCGTTCTTACTTTTAAACACGTTGATTTTTGTCATCTATTTCTAACACATGTCACCGTAAACCTAGTTTGCTCGTAAAATTCTCATGCAAAAGTTGCATTCTTCATTCAATTTAAACACATTTTTATGAACTATTTTTTTATAAGAATAAATAACTAAAAATGGAGTTTATCGCTTTTCAGTACAAGTTTTGATCAAGTGTACATGTTATTCCAGTACAAGTTTTCAGTACTCCTCTCTCTCCCTCTTGGCCAACGAAAACTTCAACTTCAAATTATTTATTTGCTTAATTCTGTTACAGAAAAGAATAAAGCATTTTTTAATACAGAGCAAAAATATCTGTTGCATATTTGGCTAGAACCTTGCATTTTGAATGGCTTGTATTAAAATTGTTCAACAAAATGTGTTGAAACTTAAAACCAGCTATCCATGATAGAAACATCATAATTTGTTTGCTTCTGCATAGCCTCGAGGTCGTGTGGATCCGGTAAATTGCGGACTCGCAGTTGTGGCCCATTAGTAATGTATCCCTTAATATCTTTTTTTTTTTTTAATTCCAACAAAAATTAATTCCAAAAATAGTCTTGTTGATATTCCAACAATATTCTTTTGATTCTTATAGAGAAAGTGATGTTTTATTTAATATCTTTTAATGTTAATAATTTTTCATGTGATAACTAATATAAATCATAATTTTAGTTTATATTGAATTTAACTTTTACTTAATTAATAGTGTACTTAAAGTTGATTTTGATTTGGTCACTTTTAAATGTAGAAAAAATTTTAAAAAAAATTATTTTTGTATTGGGGTAAGAAAGTTTAATAAAATAAATCTTTTTGATAATCTTCTTACATACATTTAAATAATAGATTTTTTCTCCTATATTATGGTTGGAAAAAGATAAAAGGAAAAAGATAAAAATGCTGTGACGGAAAAGAAATATATACTATTGAAAAGAGATATAAAGATGTAAAAGTGTCTATAGGATTATTTAGAAGTATAAAATTGTATTTTATTTAAAATTACTTAAATTTTGTTAAAAGATTAAAATTAATTTTTCATAATAAAGAATAATTATATGGAAATGTAGGAATATATGAAGGTAAAAGAAGAATTTGTCTTCTTTTAAGTTCCCAAGTGGCCCACATAATTAAGTCCTAGCTGGACTGGAGAGATTCTATTCTCGAGATTCTCCGGATAAAAGTTTATACAATTTTTTATCCAGAAAAAATATTTAAATGCTCTGTAGTTCTATTATCATTGTTGCTATTGTAAGCATTTCAACTATCTACATATTTTTTTATTTGATATATCTTATTTGAGTTGATTTTTTTTTTTTTTATGGAAAAATACCAAAATAACTTATTTAATTGTTTTTTTGGTGATATCGAATCGTTCATCGACTTTCTGTGGACACTATTATTCCACAGCTTCCCTGAATCACTAGACCAATCAAACTTACGTACCTTACGTTCTGCTTAATACTTCAACATCATCCCTTTCTCGCAGCGTTTTCCGAAGCGCACCACTAAACGACAACAACTGCTCGCGTTTTGCGCCTCTCGAACTTGGAGAAGTAAATTCAGCTCGTTTTCTCTCGCAACTCGATCAGGTGCGGCGATGGCCTCTGTCCATAGCACCGTCGCTCCCCATGCCTTCCTGCCGTCGATTTCCAAGCCCAAGTCGAGGGCTCCTCACACGAAATCCTTCGCCGGCGGCGTGGCGCACGACTTTCCAAGATTTTCTCGGAGCTGCATTTTCTCGGGAAACAATCGCGCGGTGGCGGCGAACGCGGCGGGGGAGGATTTAAACGTGATATCGGTGAAGAGCGACGATATTACGGACCAGCAAGAGGGCGTGGTGGTGAGTCGCGTCGAGATTGATGGCGCAGACAGCGAATTGGCGACTCAGATAAACGGATTCGGAGCGAACGATGGTTTGCTGTCGTTGGAAGGGTTTTCTTCTTCCTCTTCGACGTCTTCTTCAGCGTTGGTTGGGAGTGAGAGCGAGGAGGACGTGGAGAAGCTGATTGATAGGACTATCAACGCTACGATTGTGCTCGCCGCTGGTGCTTTCGCCATCACCAAACTTCTTACCATTGATAGTGATTACTGGCATGTAAGTGAAAACATGGAACGAAGATAAGTGCTTATCTTCAATTCAATTTGTATTATTTTAAGAAATAAGGATTGGTTGTTTATTATTTTGCTCTTTACTTCGAAGTTAGTTGTCAGAAAATGAAGTAGTTATTTCTTCTTCATCATGAACACGCATAATTAGTTTGATAATTTTCGATGTATTCGGTACTCGTTGAATTTTGATGAATTTGTTTTTGAGTTTAATAGACTGATAAAACTTAGTTACAGTAGTTTCTTAGGTGTTTTTACTGCAATTCTACAATCATAATTAGAAGTTTGACCTCGTTAATGACATTTCATTGAAACCTTTATTATGGAGATCATGAATCTGAAACTGTAACTTTGACTGGGGAACCCTATCAAAAGCACCAAAAAACTGTATCTAAGATTTGTTGGTTTTTACTATGGATAACTTTATAGTTATTTTAAAAATGAACAAATTTACTTACCTTACCTCATGGTCTGTATTTAGATGATAGTATAAAAAACTTTTACTTATTATGTGTATGCATTTTGGGATTGAGGTTTTCATGATTTGCTATGGCTTGTGATTTTTTATATCATATAGGGATGGACGCTATATGAGATAGTAAGATATGCACCTCAGCACAACTGGTCTGCTTATGAGGAAGCTCTTAAGACAAATCCTGTTCTTGCCAAGATGATGATTAGTGGGATTGTTTACTCCGTAGGGGACTGGATTGCGCAGGTGAGTTTCTGCTTTATTTGTACTCTAGACTACAATTTTGTGTAAAAAGAAAAGTTCACGGCGTAAACCAGAAAATAAAAAATGAAAGATAGTTCATTGTGATCTAACAGTTCCTGGTTTTGCAGTGCTTTGAAGGAAAACCTCTGTTTGAGTTTGACCGAGCGCGGATGTTCAGATCGGGAATTGTTGGTTTTACTCTTCATGGTTCTCTTTCTCATTACTATTACTATTTTTGCGAGGTATTGCATAATGATACTGTTCTTTTTCGGTTCGGTTTGGTTCTTTTTCCTGCATAATGTACTAAGCAGCTTTTCATTTAAACAGGACCTATTTCCTTACAAAGAATGGTGGGTGGTTCCTGCCAAAGTTGCCTTTGATCAAACTGCTTGGTCAGCAATTTGGAACAGCATATATTATACAGTTGTTGCATTACTACGTCTTGATCCTCCTATCAGTATTTTAAATGAATTGAAGGCTACGTTTTTTCCCATGTTGACGGTGAGAGAGCATCTGGCTTTTCATATTTGTTTCATTGAAATCATTATTTTTTTCTCTGAGAAAACCTTGAACACGGCCACACCATTTTGGTGCTGTGTACCACTACCACATACTTAGTATATTTGACAAGCATCGTTAGTCCAAGTTATCTATTTATTTGGCTTATTATACCTGAAATGGATGTTGCTATTTGAAACTTTAAGACTTACTTATATTTTCTTACACAGGCAGGTTGGAAGCTGTGGCCATTTGCACATCTCATAACTTATGGTGTGATACCAGTTGAGCAAAGACTTCTCTGGGTGGATACCGTAGAGCTTGTATGGGTGACCATACTTTCAACGTATGTTAATCTGGATTTGTTTGTATTACTACTTATCAGAATTTGAACATTAATAACTTCGTGCTATGCTTTTTGAATTTCCATCTGATGCTGTTGTGAATTGCGCTAAGATTTGATCTTATTAAGATTGGCCTTTACATTCTAGTTTTTATTTCCGTATGCTTTTAGAATTTTGAGCGATGAATTCTATATAGAAGTTTCCCTTGTATAAATGGCAAGCAGAACTGGTGGAGGTGAAAATATATTATCTGCCTTCTGCACATTATTCTCCTAGATAATACATAAGATGGCTCTAACTAATTGTTATGAGAATATTTTATTTTAGTTTCTTTCCGGAGGAAGGGGGGAGATTTTGTATGAATGTCAATTAGCAATTTCGCCTGGTTATGTCAATGTTTGCCTAGGCTGATTGATATTAGAAGTCTAAAACTAAAAAACTTTCCATTTTTTCCCGCATATCATGTGAAAATTCTGCATTTGTTCTAACATAAGCCTGTGATCAATAGATTTTCAAATGAAAAATCAGAAGCAAAAAGCTCCCCAGAAGTGATATCCACCACATCTGTTCAACCTCCTGAGGTACATGATAATTAATAGTTATTATTATGTGAGCTTATTTAATAAGTTTAGTGAAAAGGTCTATATATATATGGCTCTTGGTCATTTTTATAATATTTCTTATGTTTTATCAGGAGCATGGACATGGTCAGAAGCAGTGATAGAAAAATGGCCTTGCGCAGTCAGATTTTGTCCTTGATATGGACATATAGATATATAACGCGGAACGTGAAAAAGCTAATTGTATACGTGTAAATGTGCATCCCTCAGAAATTCGTGAATGTTAGGTAACACCGACATTCTTGTAAACATTACATAATGTAATTGTTGATAAATTTTGAGTAAGCAAATTATTTTCAAACTTGTCTTGCAATAATTATACTTGTATGTATTAAAACCATTGTCGAGATGGGATTCACTCCCTCAAACATGTCATTTTCGAAACTTGTACATGAAAAAAGAGGCGACTAAGCTAGACCATAGATGGTGGGTTGACTTTTTGGCGAGATTAATAATCATGTGTCTTGATGATAATTATATTTGTGTTGCTGGTCTTTTAGGCCCCCGACTTCTTCCCGACACAGCCGAATGGATGACTAAAAAAATAACGGTAATTTCTCTTTTAGTTCGAGGTATGAATTGGAAATACGACTCTAAGGATAAAGTCGAGCATGATTTCTGCATTTAATTTCTTGTTGTGGAAGTAGTGTTTTAGATATTTGACTTTTTTTCTTTTTTTGTTTTTGGTGAAGATGTACTTTACATGTACGACTATTTTTTTTTTTTTTAAATTTGCTCTTTTTAATTGAGACAAACATATTATTTTCTTTTTAGAATAATTTTTTATAACTTGATCAATGAATTAAAATTTAAATATTAAAATATTATCATATTCTCTCTCTCTCTCTCTCTCTCTCTCTCTCTCTATATATATATATATATAAATAAAATTCAAATATATAATTTTAATAATTAAATTTTCCAAGAAAAAAATATCTCAAAATAAAATATTTAAGAAGTTTAAAAAATTTATTAATCAAATTATTAAAAAGCATTTCTAAATAAAAAATATTTTACATAAAATTTAAAAACATGAATAATTAAAAAATTAAGATAAGAAAGAAGTGGTGCATAGTGTAACGTTATCAAAATAATGTAGTAATATTCAGTTGTTTCTTAAAATCTAAAAATAGGATAACTAGATAGTTTATTTTAACAAATTTTTTTATCTCTCTACCACCGTTTTCTCGAAGTTCTATCTAAGACAAATAGATTAAAATTATGATAGTTTTTAGATATGGAAGAACTAAGAGAAACTGATAAAGGAAGGAGAAACTCTATCTAATAAAATGTGTGAACAGATAAATCTAAGTTTATGATTTCTAAGGAGTTTTTATGTGAAGGATTTATGAATTCTAAGAATTTTTTCTGATTAGATTCTATAAATGGGGGCTAATGTTATCTAGAATTATGAGATAAAAGAGAACTAAAGTTTGGGTCACAACATTCTTGTTTAAGAAAAGGAAACAACAAAATCAAGGTTAGGGAAGTTAACATTCAAATATAGAACTAGGATGTATGGTATGCAATTTTCATAATGATTGTAATATGTTATGTTTGTTTAAAACCTTGTTTTTGTATTGTTTTATGTGTTTAAGTAATTGTTTAGATGTTTGTTGATGATCTGAAGGGTGAGAAACTTATTTATTAGGGTGAAAATGGAGGTTTTTCTTTGTAGAAATGTTTGTCTCGGGTTTATTTTCATTCAAGTGAAGCCTTTTTCACTCAAGTCAAAGTGTGATATTGTTGACATGACCAAAGTGATGTAATTTTTGCTTAAACAAAACCTTTTTTGCTTGAGTGAAATTGTGGTGATGCTGATGTGACCTAAAATGGCAAGCTTTTTACTTAAGTAAAAGTTTTGGTGGTGCAAATTTTCACTTTAACGATGAAATTTTGGCTTTAGCAAAAATATTTTCACTTCAACAATGAAATTTTCACTCAAACAAAAATAAAGTAAAAAATCACCTTACTCTTGGGTCTATTTCTGCTCAAGCGAGAATCTCTCGCTCAATCGAAAATTAATCTGATTTGTTGGGTGTTTTTAGACTTTTATCAAGGTAAGATTGAAATATTATTAGGTAGTTTTGTGCTTGTACTTTGAGGTAAGTGATGTGAGGTCGAGTAGAGTCAAAAGTTGATGCTTATAATCTACTTGTGTGAGGTTGGGTAAAGCTAAGGATTGGTGGGCATACTCAACTAAAATGTGTTGATGAGTTGCTTGCTACCCGGGAAGGTACAACTTGCATTTAGTGTAGTGAGCTATGCTAGAGTGGATTCAATAAGATCTCAGGTTCCATTGGTAGCCCTCATCATGTAGACTACGTATCAAATGGTGAGGAGCCGATGAGTAGATACAGGAGGCATGCCCTAAGGCTACAATGAGATAGAGGTAGGGTCAACCTTAGTCCTACTCTATGGGTAACATAGTCGAGTTTATCGGGATACCGACAAAGTAGCCCACTATAATGTGACCCACGAGTGTTAGTATTTGAGTTCAGGTATAACAATGCACACACACACACACGAAAATGATGTGAATATGTCTACTTATATAATTATATTAATTGTGAGTTGTCCTTTTTGATTCGTTAGTTTACTCTGTGTTTGTCAATTGTTGGGTCTACTATGATCGTATTATGTTGCAAATGAACAAATGTTTTGACCTTGAGAATAATGCTTTTGAATTCCAAGAATAGTTTAAAGGATGGAAAGTATTGTAAAAAAAAACACACACATATATATATATATATATATATATATATATATATATATATATAATTTTGTATCTTGTAATAGATTTTATAAAAGTATGGATTCTTTATGTACTTGATACAATTTACCATTTAATGCAGGTTACTATTGTGAACAATGTGTGATAATACTAACGACTAAGATCATTGTACTTACGACCTTTATCATGAAAAAAATTATTTTTCTAGACATCGTACTTAACAAGTATGCCTTTTTTCTTTTCTTAATTTTTTAAGTTCTTAAATTTTTATATGAAATATGTTTTTTTGAATTTTAAAATGCTTTTTTAAATAATTTGATTAATATTTTTTATTTTTTTTTGTGATTTTTAAATTATTTTTCATTGATATATTTTTAATAATTTGACTATTCAAATTATATATGAATTTTATTTATTAAAAATATAAAAAATAAAAAATATTATACTATTTAAATTTGTATTCATTAGTTAAATTATAAAAAAATATGTTGTATCAATTAAAAAATTATATTTAAAAAGAAAAAGTATAAGAAAAAAGAAATTGTATATATGAAATACAACTTCACTAAAGAAAAAAATGTGTACTTAAAACATGACTAATAGAAAAAAAATAACGAAACTAAAAAATAGTATTTTGGAAACACAATCTTTATTAAAGTTATATTTCCAAAGGCTTATTTTATTTGTGCAATTTTTTAAAGATTTATTTATTTTGATAAATTCAAATTAAAATTACACCAATTTGATAAAAAGAATTAAGGGTAGCAAAATGAACCGTCCAATCTGTCTTGGTACGGTGGGTCAACCTATCAACTTTTTTTTAATTTTAATTTTTAAAATTTATATTTTAAAATTTATTTTAAATGTATATATAATAATAAAAACATATTTTAATCATATGCATATTTTCTAAATTTTTAATTGATTAATTAATGTCTTTAATCAGATAAATTAAAAATAATTATTATTTTTACATGTTAAATTATACATTATAATTAATAATGAAACTTTATATGCAAATGTTAATAATTATGTTACATTACTATTACATATTTACATCTTTAAATAATATAATAAAAAAAGTTAATTTTTAACTATTTTTACTTTTAATTTGAAAAAGAAAATAAGCTAATGGGCTAGCCGCACCTATAAGTTTGCCAGATTAGGCATGACAGGCCGAAGCTAACTAATAGTTTGAAAACATCAATCCATCTCACCAAATTGATTGATTCTTCCTGCACTTTCATATTTTTTTCTCCCATTTCCGAAAATTTTCATAGTTCAAAACATGTCTCTCTGTAATATTCTGGATTATGTAATTTAAAAGTCTTTTTTCAAATTCGTAATTAGCTTCTGGATTGATTAGTTTCCGGATTACATAATTCGGAAGTCTTTTTTAGCTTCCAGATTATATAATCTAGAAGTATTTTTTTAAATGCGTGTCCGGATTACATAATTCAGAAACTACTCTATGGAGGTGGTACAAGAAGGATACAAATATATTTTCACGTTTTATATGGGGTGACAGAAGAACCTATGGAGGTGCATGAAGAAACAATCCACCAAATTTGGATTGGTTAGTGGGTCGAGGTTCACTGTGCCTTCCTCAAAAAATCAATTTTCCTTACTACTGAATATGTAATGATACTTTTGACTATATTTATATGTGAATTAAAGCTAGAAAAAAAATATATACTTATTTTTATGAATCACAAATGCATAGAGTTGGAAGAAATATTGTTGGTTTGAGAGTAAAAATACTTTTCATGTCTCCATTAAAATCCAAAAATGTCATTTTGTATACTCTATTCTAAAATGCTTTTAAAAGGGGTATTAGAAGAATCAACACATCATTGTGTTTAGGGATGGTGAAAACTTTAAAAGATCTTTTTGGTTATTTGAAAAGTTCGTGCTTTCTAGTGGCGGAAAACCTTATTATTTATAGTTATGAATAGTGAAGACATGATGTGTGATAATATTTATAATGAATCAGATAATGATATTACAGAGAGGAAGAGTCTACATTGAAACTCGTGATGTACTCTTGAAGAGAAACAAAATAATAGCATTGAGGAAGAAAGGCTAAACGGAATTAATATGTTTTATAAAAATAGAAGATACAAGTCTATTAGTTTATGTTCCAAGTTTTTCTTCAATAATGTAATATAATAAATTAATAAAAAAGTCTTTATTTTTTAAACTTTATAAAGTTTGACAACAAACTTACCAGAGAGATAAAATATGAATAATTATCCTGAAAAGTAAGAATAAAAACAAATTAAAATATAGTGAGTGACTCATTTAAAATTGGGTTTAATTACAAATTTTATTGTTTAATGTTGACTATCTCACGAATTTTATCACTATACTTTTTTAATATACTATATTATGGGAGTGTAAAATAATAAATTTTACTAATTTGTCAATTGAAAGGTAATATGACAAATAAAATATAGTCAAAATTACAAATTGGTTATATGACATGACATACTTTTGTATGAGGTTTTTCAACTTGAATTATGTGTTCTTGTGTTTGTGTATAGTGGTGGTTGCCTCAATGTCATTTAATTTGTTCTTGTTTAGATAAAATTTATTAGTTGTGATTGACAAAGATATAAAATCGAGTACAAGAAAGTTTTTTATTATGTGAAAAGAAAATAGTGATAAGGACTAAGAAATGGGACAATAATGTGGGACTTGTGAAAGTAAGAACAATGAACATTTGCAATAAACACAAATTTTCCGAAAGTTACATGTTTATATTAGTGTTTCTCTAGATACATTTGTGTTAATTTATGGTAATGTTCAATAGTTTATTGAAATGTTGAATGTGGTCTCGAAATGTTTGTGTGCTTGTAACAACTTTTTTTTTTCCAACACTTTTGAATTATTCACTTTAAATATAACTTTGATATGAAGTTTTTATTATAGTTGCCAAAAGTGGGGTAAATTTTTGCATTTATTGGTTTTAAATTGGGGTTTGTTGTAGCTTGGTTTTCCACACTAGTTATATGTGGGTTGTGTGTTGTTAATATTGTAGAACATCTAAGATACACGTAGTCAAGTTGACAATTAAATGCAAGAGGTTTTTATTAAAAAAATAATCCAACTCTTGAGTATGTGGAAGGAAAAGAAACTATAATTAATTGGGAATAAGATGTTCATGGATGTCATATAGTGATATCACAAAAGTTATAAAAGTTATTAAATATGAGACATAAGAAAAGTTATGATATAAACATCCTAAACTTATTCAAGACGGGGGGACTAAAACCTCTAAATTGTAATAAAGATGTATTGGTTTTTGCAAAAGATGTGAAATGGGCTTTTGTAATGGATTTGTATATGGATAATTTAGTTTATGTTTCACTTATACTTAAGAAAGATATTAGTAAAGATGAAACCAAAAGTAAGAGCATTAGCATTTTAGAAGTTTCACTTTTGTTTAAGCTTTTTGAATTTAGTAAAATATGGTGATAAGCTCAAAGAAAATTGCTACTGGACACGAATTTAACCAAGTGCTTAAGTAAGTGTGAAGGTTCTGTTCTAGAGAGCAAAAGAGAAAAACAATGATAAAGTGAAGATGATGATGTGTTGTGAAATTGAGAACAATATATGATAGTGAAGACAATATAATGACCGAATTATAAAAGAGGAAACAAGAACACAAATGAAAGGAGCAATGGAAGGGCGTAATGAAAGAAAGAAAAAGAGAAAGATAAGAGAAGCTTATGGAATTTGGATGGTTGGTCACGCCACTTGGAAGGATGGAGAGTTCCAAGATGAGTGGTGATGAGTCGCCACTTGGAGTTTGCTCTCACAAGATAAGACCACAATTTAGGAGAAAATACTCACTAAACATTCTAATAGAGTTTCTTTACATTCAAAATTCAAATATGCTAATATATGAAGCAAGACCTGCTATTTATAGGAGAGAGTGTCTTGGAGAGAGCAAGAGAGATAGGGGTAGGGACAACATTTATGAGAAACCTCCTAGAAGGTAGGTCAAAGAGGGGTGCCGCCCAAGCTAGCCTACACCTTTTAGAAATTAGGTTAAGGGGCGGTTTTGGAAAGGGTTTCTAGAAGCTAGGTTTTAGGTGGGTTTGGCACAAGCCCAAATTATACTAATTCCACCCTCATCTAGCTTATTCTTCTATTTGGAAGCCCCAAAGTGAGCCTAATTTATTTACATAAACTTGTCTTGTAAAAAGACTAGAAGGAAAAACAACTGATATTCTGGTCCTTGTCTGGTTGTTCTTTTGCTGTGGCTCTTTTGAGGTTTGGTGGGGTCTGGTCTTGTATGCTGAGATGATTGGCCTAGGTGTGAAGTGTCTGATGATGGTAGAGCCCTAGCCTCACACAACCACGTAATAAGGAGGATAAAGACCTAGAGTCTGTTTATAGATTTATATGCAAATATGGGTCTAATTGGGCTTTTGTTTATTTTTGTAGGCCCAATCAAGAGGACAACTTTAGGATGAAGAAATGTACAAACATATCCAAGAAGACCTTCAACTCATCAAAACATAAACTAGAGCTTTGGTGAGAAGAACATAAGAACACTGAGTTTCGGTTGATTAGTTAACATTATTTTTGGGCCAAGCTTTAGCTTAAATAAATTGTATACACTTGTTTAGGATTTCATTGGCATGTATTGGGTCTAGTAGCATAAAATAATTGGACCAAATATTTGGGCCAAGTAACATAGGTTTCTGGGCTTATATTTTGGCTAATACTAAAATAAGTTTAGTTAAGGTTAAAAGTGACTAGTTAGGGTAACAATTGGGCTTCTTAGAGCCCAATGTAACCCTAAAACATCTAGGGTATATTAGAGGACGAAAATACTTTGACATGGAGCACATGGACGTCCACATGGTAACGTAGGAGTGGAGAGGATTTAGCATGGAAGGTGTGAGTTAAACATGGAAAGCATGAGTCCACATGACACCTTCTCATTGGAGAGTTTTATTTTTAATTTTCAAATTTTGGCTCCAAAATGTTAAGCCCTCTCTCCTATAAATTGAGGTGCTTGGCTCATTAAAAGTAAGATCAATCTTGAGTGTTATGCTGCCAATTTGCTAGCCTACTCACTCCTTTGTCCAAACCTCTTTAGGACAGACACCTTTGGTCTTCTTCTTCATTTCTTCAAGTGATATGGTCCAACCACTCACTCTCCCCACTCTTAATGCACCTCCAAGGAATCCATAGCTCCATTAGAGCCATCCTTGTTCCATTTCCTTCACAAGCTTATGCCAACTCTCCTCCAAAACTCAAGAAGAAAAGCAATTTGGATGAAGGCCCCTATCATTTGGTATCATAGCTTTGGTTCTTCAAGAGCTAAGTGCCTTCTCTTATTTTATTTTTTGTGTTGTTGTTAATTCTGGTTTGTTCATTGTGTTTCTTAATTGTCTCGTTGTTTTAATTTCAATTTTAATTCATGATGCCTATGCTTGTTTTTAATTTGGTTAAATTGTTCTTGAACTTTTTCGATTGCATTGTTTAGGTTTTATTGAGTATACTGTTTTACTTTTGATTTTAATTGAGTCTTCTTATATTTTCATTTGGTACATTTCAATTTGGTTGAGTCATTTTAATTTTTGAATCAATTAAAATAATGTCTAATTCATGTTCATCCAATTTGTCATCAATTCTATGTAGTACTTTTGTTGTTAATTTTGGTTGTTTGATTTAATTTGAGGACAAGTTTAATTATGAATCTAAGCTTTGGTGCATTTTTATTTTTCCATATTTGAGTTCATACTTGTTATTAGTTCCATACAAGTTCCAATTCCATTTAATTCCATTGCGTTTTTGGAGTTTTCAATTCTGTTTTTAATTCCAATTTAGATTCCTTTGTTTTACAGTTTTTGTGATGGCTGAAAACGTTTATTACAATTACATATGTTGGTGAAAAATTATGAAATTATGGATTTGAGTACCTTTATGTGTTAAGAAAAAGTGAAAAAAAAAGTACATCAAAATTCAAAATAGAAAAAAATGGAAAATGAAAAACGGACGGAGTGTAAAAATATCTAACTTTGGAAAATTTGAATTGAGCAGCGAATTTGAAAATTTTATTGTAATTAATTGACGCACTGTTTTTGTGAAATTCCAGCGCCAATATTGAGTTTAAACATTGAAGTTTCAGTAGTTCAATTTTCAAGTCCTAATTTGAAGTAATTTGTCTAGCATAAATTCGGCAAGTTGAGAAAATTTTACACAAAAAAAATCTGTAGTGCAATTTTGGTTTTCTTCATCTATTCAAGTGCCTTTCTTTAGGATTCCATTTGAGTGCTAACTTTTCTTGTGAATTTTAATTTTTTGCTTGTAAATTTCTTGATTACTCTTTCAAATCATGTCAATTACAAACTCCATTTGCAGTAGTCCTCAATTTTAAATTTGAGTTTTGTTGCTTTGAAATTGTTTGACCTCTCTTGTGTGGAACTGACCTAATTTGCTTTGGTGAGTTGTGGAGCTGAAAACTTTGGTGCAAGCCACATCGCTAAAAGAGGTAAAACCGAGTACCTTAGGTTGAATATCCTAAAGAGGCAAAGCAAAGGAGTAGCAACCTCACAAATATACACAAAATATAAAGCAAAAGGAGCTATAAGTTGTGGAGTGCATAAAATAGGTAATTTAATTTTTAGTGAATAAAAATTGTTGACCTAATTTTCATTGTATTTATTTTGGGTTGTAATTTGTTAAACTTTGATTACTTAGTGGATTAATTGTTGTTTTAGTTTGGTGAGTGTGTCTTTAAGGTCCAAGGTGCCAAGAAGCCTCACCTACTCACTCCCTTCTCTAAACCTCTCTAGGATAGACAACTTTGGTCTTCTTCTTCATCTCTTCAAGTGATATGGCCCAACCAATCACTCTTCCTACTCTCCATGCACCTCCAAGGAATCCATCCTTCTTCAATTTCCTTCACAAGCTTTTGCTAACTCTCCTCCAAAACTCAAGAAGAGAAGCAATTCAGATGAAGAAACCTATCATGTGGTGTCCTTGATCATCTGCTTGTCGAGTTGGGTTGTATCATAGTGGGAAAAAGGCCAATGAGAGTAAATGTAACATCCCGCCAAATCCTTTTCATATTTATATAGTGAAATAAAGGTAAAACAATAATATCGAAGTGAACATATATATATATATATATATATATATATATATATATATATATATATATATATATATATATATATATATATATATGTAATGAAATTTCTCCTCACAGGGAGTTTAATACATATCCAGTAAGTTTCCAAACTTAAACAAAATATAGCAAAATAGAAAAACAGGCGATCTCCTAACAGAAACAGAAAACAGGCGATCTCCTAACAGAAACAGAAAACAGGCAATCTCCTTCCGGCGACCACTCACTGAGGAGCTCTACTTCCTGCAACATCATCTGCTCCCGTGTAAATTATACATGATCATCACAGGTTTAAGAAAACATCCACAAAACAAAAACGCAGGGTAAGCTAGATATTTTAAAGAGAATTTAGATATGAAACTTTAAAATCAAGATAAAACAAATTTAAGACACCCACGTAAAAACCATCAACTTTCTCATTCCCTTCACATGACCATCAAGTAATCACATATTTCACAATTTCCTCAAGAGTCGTTCAATTCACATAATTCCATCAAGTGTCTATCAATTTCAAAGTTTCTCATTTCTCACGTCAGACTTCCACTGACTCATCACACATAAACACTTGACACTACTTCCGGAAGACACGTGCATTGACTAGACTCAGAGATCTACACCTGTCATACTACATTGCTGTAAAGTTCCCACAGCTATGCGCATCAACATAATCTCAATCTCAATCTCATCACTCTCCTAGTATAACAGGGTGAATCCATACAACAGGTCAAGTGGTTATTTTTCAAACCACTTACCCATACATATGAACCTCCATCGACTCTCAACGCCTGAATAACTTCATCTATATGATTCCATTATATCAGGAGAGTCAGGATATCTCATTATAGAAATCACCGATCAATGCACATTCTACAACAATCTTACACGGTATTTTCTTTCCTGAAAATACTATGCCTTGATTCCACATTCACAACATTCAACACATCATACAACACTTAAATGAACGATTCCAATCACAGCAACAATCATTCCACGGTTCAGATTTTTGAATATCACATGCATTTCACATTTCAATCTCAAACAGTTTCAAACGACACTAAAACAGGGAAGTTCGAAATCAACATTAAAACCGGCGATCACGTTGCCCCACACATAAAAACAGAGCATCGTGAAAAAGAATATGAAACCGGCGACCACGTCGCCCTCACTTCAGAACCTACTCGCCTAAAGTTTTTATAAACGAAAATGCTAGCTTCCCTTACCTGAACTTGCGCAAAAACACCAAGAGCTCCAAAACCCACCGAAGCTTAAAGATGCCTTAACTCTGTTTTAGCGTCCGGTTTGGAGAACTTGCAGAGAACTTCCCAGGAGTCCAAGGGCAGTCGTCGCTCGTTGTACTGGTGCTTGAGGATGCCTGAATCGCAGCGCGAAGGAGAGAAAAGAGAAGGATGAAGGTAAACTCACTCTGTCACTCTTGAACCACAGCAACGCTCTTTGCCTCTTAGAAGTGAGTTTTTGAATCTAAACCAACTTGTCCACAATTGCCGCTGCCACTACCCACTCTGCAGGAAAGCTTGCGTGCACACTTCCTTGAACAGTATGGCCACGTGTGTCTCTGCGCATACCAACTCTCTGATGCCAACTATTTTGAAACACCCTTTTCTGTCTACGTGTCGCGCGTGTAGGACGTCTCATGCTAGGAGCCTGGGTCCCACCTTATCTGTGTGAAACATGACATCGCGCGATAACCTTCCACCGATGACTCATCCTGGCGGACGACCAATGTCTCTCCCTGGAAGACGACCGATGTCTCTCTCTGGAAGACGACCGATGTCTCTCTCTGGAAGACAACCGATGTCAATCCCTGGCGATGACCGCATGTCTCTCACCCTGGCGATGCCCGCATGTCTCTCGCCCTGGCGATGCCCGCATGTCTCTCGCCCTGGCGATGACTGATGACACATCGCCACGCCTTGCTGAAGGTTCTTCATCCCACTATGTTACGTCCAAGGTATCACCTCCACATGACTTGGTGACGTCGGTAGCTTCACATTTCCAAGAATAGATCAGCACTACTCCTCGTGCGCCCATGCATGCAACACTAAGGACGATTTCTTATGCTCAAGCATGGAGCTTCGCATGCACAGCGTATCTAAGGCTTAACCCACACCTTGATACGCGTGGTTTTTGGAACCCACTATGGTTGATCCAGCATCTTGACCACATACTAAGTGCACTTTCGGCGATCATGTACACCATAGGCGATTGGCGATCATGTGCACCATGGGCGATTGGCGATCATGTACCAGAGAAGTCGGAGGTCGCCTCCGTCTTCAACAACGGCGATCTTGTAGACCTCTAAGCTACACTTTCCTTCCTTTTTATTTTAAATAAAAACATACTTAGAATTCACTTAAAATATATCACTTTCATTCCAATAAAATTTTCTAGGTCTTACAGTAAAGGCACTCTACAAGCTTTTAATTAAATTGGGACAAGTGAGAAAACTAAAACTCAAGGTTTTGTTGAAGTAGAAGTGACAAAGGGATATGATGTTAGTCCCTCATACTTGATTGAAAAACTGTAGATGAAAACTATACTACTAAAGATGAAGAAAACATTGATAGTGATGTCTCTCATTATGACAATGATTATGATGAACATTGGGATTGAACTAGTGTTTTGACACTAGGAAATGATTTTAGGTAACTAAAGTGACTATAAAACAAGTACACCAAATAATATTGGAGGAGAGAACAAAGAAGATAATAGAGCAATGTTAGGGGATTTTTACGATGAAGACGAAGACTCAAATGTTTTTCTTAGTTCCCTATCCAAAAGGGATGAAAATGTGTTTAGGGTGTCAAAGTATTCTCACATTATGATTCTTAAAAATTGTGGTGATATCCACTTTAAGATTGGGACTATTTTACTAAATAAGCTATAAATGAGTACACCATGTTCCAGAAAAAAAACTTGCATATTTTTGAAGAGTGAACAGATAGGGTCATAGTCAAATATGTTAATTTTTTTTAAGATTTTAAAAAACAAATAACCACATATTTCTATGGATGTACTTTGACCTATTCTAACACTTTTAGTTTTATTCATTGATGTACAGGTTGCATCCATGAATGTCACTCACAAATGTCACTTGATAAAGAAAAATACACAAGTAAAAATGGTTACCATGAGGGCATGATTTGTCGTATGACATAACAAGTTGTCGAGAGAATAATAAAAGAGGAAAACAAATGGTTTCCAAGATGGACTGGGGATAATGGTTAGCCTTAAAAGGTGGAAAAGAACAATTATAAATGCACTATAAATCTCCCATTGAAGTCCTATAATTATAGAAGGTGGAGTTTGACTAAATTAAATATGGTCATGCATGTAGCATAGTAAGAAAACATTTAAGTTTTCATATACTCCATTTACAAGTAATTATTTTTATTCAATCCCTTCTATTAAAGTGTTTGATTTTTACTTAATTATCTGTTCCATGACTTTTAGGAAGCAAATATTTATGACCATTTACTCCCATATAATTCTCCCATGTAATGGACCATAAATATGGTTACTGCAAGATTATTAGTCAACCAAGCCATCACACACGAAAAAGGCCTTGAAATGGCAAAAAAATTAGAGAAGACAAACAATAAGCTTTTTCGTCCTATCGAAATTTCAAGATATTTTGGTACTCTTAAGTACAAAAGGTGTGGTGAAATGGAACATAACATTATAACTAGCAAAGGGAAAGCAACAATAAATAGGAAAAACCAAAGGGTGAAAACAAATGACAAAAAATCTCAATATAGAGGGTCACCAAATCTAGATAAGAGGAAGGACTTACATCAATAATTGAAGCAAATTAAACACATGTCCCTACCCCTAACATAAAATTTGTGTGTCATCTGAAGCATCTTTTGTTCAGCTGAATTTAGATAACATAAAATTTGTGTCATCTGAAACATCTTTTGTTCAGCTGAATTTAGGTAACATAAAATTTGTTTCATTTGAAGCATCTTTTGTTCTGCTGAATTTATATAACATAAAATTTGTGTTTCATTTGAAACATCTGTTGTTCAGCTGAATTTAGATAAGAACTTTTCAGATAGTTTTTTTTTTTTTTTTTTTTCTTTTTCTAATTGTCGTACTTAAGTTAGAGTATTATGTTATGATCCATTGACTTTAAGTGTTATTTTGACTACGTAATCAACCATAGACTTAAAGTGAATATTATGATCAAGTGTCCTATTTATATTTCTATTTATATTTGAATGAATAAATCAAAAGTGTATTTTAATATTAAGCTTCTTATTTTCAATTTGATATGCATGAATGAAATCAAGTGTCTTGTTTCCAACATGTTTCAAAAAATATAAATAAATAAAATTTTACAAAATAGAACATAATTATATCACTTCAAACTTCTAAGAAGACAGATTTGGCAAAGATAAGGATCAATACACATTATTCCCAAATTTCATAACCTCAAACATACCTTAATTAATATATATATATATATATATATATGAACTCCATCATTCATAGCCTAAAATCTAACTAAATACATAAAATAATCATCATCCACAACCTAAAACCTAAACTATCACCTATTTTAGGCATAGATATCGAACTCTCATTTTCAAAATCAACATCATGTTAAGTCAATAGATCTAGTCAATGTTAGATGATTCTACATCCTCTAGATGATCTATGATATGAGAATGTATATGTTTTGATGATAGCAAACACTATAAGATGTGTTAAGATATTTAACAAAACTACCAAGTGTGCAAATTATAATTATACATTCTAGGTTTATTGAACCTATTAGGCGATCATAGGATCCAAAGTGAAATATAAATGTGGCATACTACGCCAAAAGGGCTAAGACATTGTTCAATGAAGTGATAGAAGTTGTCAATAGAAGAAAGGGTTAGACTATGACAAATAATATCATCAGAAGAAAAAATTGGGCAAATTCCTATACATAATCCAACATTCAATACATAATGGTTGAAATGCAACACATCAGATGATGATGCAATTTGAATGTGACATGCTTCTGAAATGCGATGGACGATTAAGTAATAGGGAAGTTTCCAAACTTAGTATTTACATTCTATAATTATTCCTAAATGTTTTCTAAAATCGTTTTAATATGATTAGTTCATATAAATAAAATATTTAATCAAAACAAATTTATTAATTTGATATAGAAAGTTTTTGAATAAACAGTGTTTTAATTGGAAAGTTTTCAAAAAAACAAAGCATACATATTCATTGTATCAAAAGGTGTTAAAAAAATACTTTAAGGAATTAAATCCAAGTTAAAATATGATTATACTTGAATGTTTGAATCTTATCTTAACTTGGAAACTATTTGAAAGTGCATTCACGGTTAAAATCCTGAAATAGAAGACTAAATAATTAAAAAATATAAAAGATATTGTTTCAGTGATTTTCATGTGTTTAAATGATAATTGACTTTAATATTCAATGGATTTTGAAAATATGCTTATTTAAGTCTGATTACTATCTATGATCAAAACTTACATAGACTTAAAAAGTTCTTGAAAATGCATTTACAATAGAAAATATGAAATAAGAAGGTTTAGATATTTGAGAAATGTCATGTGCTTAAAATTCTTCAAGGAATAAATATATTTCCTTAGTAAATATAATTTGATTTAGAATACAACTATGCTTTATTGATCTTATTCAATATCTTTATAAGAAAGATTTTGAAAATCATAATATATAATCGTTAATATATTAAAGAGTTTTTCAAATTATATATAAACCAGATTAAATCTATATGCACTTAAATGTTTAATTTAAGTTAATCTGGAAAGTCTTGATAATGTATTTCTGAATTAAAATATTAGAATAGAAAGTATTGACAATTCAGAGATATTAGAAGATATTATTTTCAGTGATGTCCATACTTTAATATAAAGATTATATTAATTGTTTATATTCACAAAGACTTTCTAAATGTATTTTAGGAACATAAAGACGCATACAAGTAAATATGTAGAGTTTCCATACTCATCGTCTTATTAAGGAATCCATGAAGTTCATGAACAAGATAGGTGTAATCAAGCACTAAAGCATCTTTCAGTCTTTACTTATAAGAAGCACACACAACATATTTATTCCAAAGCCAATCGTGTGTCAAAGACGTATTCAAAGCTTATATTAGAACATTCCTAATTCAACATTTGATACAAGCATAAAAGAAATTCAATATGTACAAGTGAAGAACGTGATTCAAGCTTTTCCATATATTTATCAACATTTAGATGAATCATAAGTATAGAAAGATCTAAAGAGTGCATTGATGCAAATATCAAATGAAGATGTCGCGAACATTACTTGCAAGGAAACATTTGATAACTCAGTGTCTACTACTTTAAAGGAGACACAATGTGACAAAGATAATTGAAGAATCAATCACAAAGCATTAAAGGGTTAATTTTCATATCAGAAGATTAAAAGGAAACAATTCAAATTGTTTCACACGCTCAAAGACACACTAATTTAATCAAAGCAAAAGTTGTCATATTCAGCATTTGATGAGAAGAAGACGATGTACAATACACAAAAAATAAAGGATATGATAAAGATACTCAAGATTATAATATTGAAGTATCAACGTTCACATTTGGACAAAGAAAGAAACAATTCAAAATACATTTAAAGTCCAAGACGCAGAATAATTAATCAGATTAAAGAGTTTTCATATCCAACGTCTATCGACTATATGAACAAGAGAAGAAATCCTAAAGCTACAACATTCATATTCCAAGTCTATATAAAGACAACAAGGGTGAAGAACACGAAGTAGAAGCACATACGCACATCGTATTAAATACTCAAGTCTACAAAAAAAGCTTTTGTAGTTGTGCCTTAGAATTAAGCATACATTTCATATTTGCTTTTTGAGAGCAATTTGTGAGCGAAACCATTGTAAATACTTCACACATTGTGAAGAATACCCTTGAATTTTCATTGTTACTCTCTGTAGAGAGTGTTTTCTCATTGTATTAAGAGGTATTGATCTCAAGGGGAGATTAGGACTGATGGCCTGGAAAGGTAGAGAATATTTGTTGACCTAAAGAGGTGTAAGAATTCTGGGTGACCTGAAAAGGTGTAAGAATACTTATGTACCTGAAGAGGTATAAGATACTTGTGTACTTGGAGAGATGTAAGAATATGTTTGTACTTGGAGAGGTTTAAGAATACTTTAGTGAAGACTCTTAAACAAGTTGCTTAAAGAGACACGACGTAGTTGTGGTTGTGAGGTGAACTAGTATAAAATTATGTATACTTTTCTCTACTCTTACTCTATCAAATGCTAACATTGTTTTGGTTATAATTCGTGATTTGAGTTCGGACTTCATTTAGCCTCTAGAACCAACTACACATTCACATAAAAATAGTAAAAAACATTATAACTGCTCCACAAGTGATAGTAAAATCTTCTTCCGAGATCTGTTCAACATCTTTGCTTTCTCCACTCTTTCCAAAAAAATCTTAATAATTGTTTTATCATGTGTAATGACCACAGGATTAAACCAACGAAAAAGTTGCATCCCTTTCTCCCCTACACAATAACCCCCACAGATCCAGTAGACGATTAAACCAACATTCAATCAATAATAGCTTTAAAATCACTACGAGTATTTTGTTACCTAATAGAATCCACAACCATAAAATTGTCGACCTAGATTATCTATATAGATCAAAAGTTAGCAAAGAAGTTTAACGCGCACAATAATAATGCACCATTCTTTTTCACAAAATTGAATTATAAAAGGATCAAATTTTCAACATTTTTCTCCTTGTTTTTCATATCCACAATAATAATGCTTTTTTTTTTTTTACATAAAAAGTATGCTCAAGAGAAATAATGGAGAAAAAAAATTACAACTAATAATTATGATCCCATTGTATTTGTCAAATTAGCAATGCAATTTTTCGTTACTTTAAAAAAATTTCACTACTTAAAAGTGCAATGCACTTAAAAGAGATAGTAGTAAAATTCATGAGATAAAAGTGAATAGTAAAATATATAATTAAGTCTCTAAAATTGATTTTAAAAAAATAAATATATTTTTAATTTGAATTTTAAATTACAAATGTGAAAATTTTCTCACCCATTATAGACTCATCTGTACAATTATCGAGGGAATCCTAACTAGTGTTCCTAATATCCATTAACATAGATTTTTTAACGCCATTTTTTTAAAATTATTGAAATGAAATTATGAAGATAAATAAGTTAATTTTCTCAATTTTTATTTATTTTTTGTTTGAAGTTATATCTGGAAATCAGGTTCATTTCTACGAAGTTGTATGAATAAGATTGAAGAAAACACCTTATTAATAAGATCTATACACAAAGAACTTGCAGACAACAATATCTTTACAAAGACTATAAGAACTCTATATATAAACCTCAAATAAAAGGAGTAATAGAATATCATTCAAAACAAAGAATCCTTAAGATAGTTACAACAAACATGTACTAGACTGTTTAACCCATCTCAACACTATTAAACGGTCTCTTCACGTCAGATGATCTAACCGTCTAACTGAGCTATTGTACATGATTTAGAGTCAATCTTCACAATTCTCCATATTGACTTTATATCATGGAAGAGCTTCTAGTTTCAACTTCCCTTTTCCTCAAACAAAAAAATTAACCAACTCTAGACACCGTTTGAACCTAGATCTTGGCAAGGACTTCATAAACACATCTATTGGATTTTCTTATGAGGCTCTCTAACGAAATATAGTCTGATTTTTATGTGTTTCATTTTCTCGTGGTAAATCTGATGATCAACTAGATGTATAATGTTAGAATATATGGCCTTTAAACAAGAGGGGGGGATGAATTGTTTTTGAAAAATTTTCGCAAAGATTGAAGGTATAATGAAATTTAATGTAGAATCATAGAGAAAGAAATCAAGGAAACAAAGAAACAAAACTGTTTAAGTTGATTTTCAGAAAATCAGCCGGTTGTTTTTGCGATTCAACAGGTTGTTTTTATCAGCAGTGATTAAAACAACTTAAAAGCAGAATGTAAAGGAGTTCAGGGCAAGAGAAAAGCACACAAGCAATTTATACTGGTTCACTCTTATCCCAAGAGCTACATCCAGTCCTCAAAAACCATTGGGTATCTACTATGCAATCAAAAACTATATTACACACAACCACACCAAAGAAGTGACCTTGAACACTTCAAGCCACACACTTCCTTTGACACACACCACCACAGAATTCAGAACACCCTTTGATTCTGCTTACACTTTCAATATTCAGAAATACAAGAGATAAAGAAAGGATTACACCTGATCAAAATCAAAATGAAAGATTACAGCAATCCTATTCCTCTCTTTTGTGAAAATCCAAAAGCTTGATGCAAATCTTGAAAACTCAAATTTGTTTTCTCAATCTCAAAATGTCTAAATTGTTTTCTTTTTAAATCTTTAGAAGCGTAAAACAACCTTTATATACTTCAAAGGTTTGTTAAAAACATTTAAAGTAAGAGCCAAAACAATTAGAAAACATTTAAAGCTGATTTACGAAACTTAAAAAAAATGTTGTTATGGATTTTCAAAAAACAATCGATTGAATTTTCGAAACAATCAATTGAATTGGTTTGACATCAAAGTCAACCAAGTCAAACAGCTTCAAACCCTTTTCAAAATCCACTAAGTGTCAAACAACCGATTGAAACGATAAAACAACAGGTTATTTTTCCACTTCTTTAGAAAACAATATTTTTCAAAAAGGTTTTGATTCAAATCAGTTTTAGATTCAAACAAAGAGAGGATTACATAAAAAAACTACCCAGATCCCACCCACACAAGCAGAAACTCCAGCCTTCCACCAAACACCATGGATTTGGAGACATCAAAGCTCAAGGTCATCCTTAATCAACAATCTCCCCCTATTTGATGAAGACAAATCCCTAGTTGCTTGTGTTGATCTGAACCAGCACCTGCAAAACAAAAACTATGCAAACACAGAGCATATATAACAACAGGTTATGTAGGCACACAAACTAGTTTTCTGCATAACCAATTTGAGCAGAAAAACCCAGTCAAAACAGTGTGTGCAGCAGCTAAAATAGGTTGAAACAGCAGAATGTAAACCATATTCAAATTAGAGTTTGTAGTAGCAGGTTACACAACACATAAACCAACACCTTCTCCCCCTATTTGTCTTCACAAATAGAATGAAGAAAGGGTAAAACAGAATCAAGAAAGAGTTTGAGAATCAAGAATACCTAACTCATTTCTTAAAAAGAAAAAACTGTCCTTTGGCAAAGGCTTTGTGAAAATATCAGCAAGTTGCATCCCTATCTCAATGAACTTCACTTCACAATCTTCATTCTGCACATGATCCCTTATAAAGTGATGACAGATCTCAATGTGCTTTGTCCTTGAGTGCTGAATCTAATTTTTCGTGAGATTTATAGCACTTGTGTTGTCACAAAGCAAAGGCACCTTGCTAACCTTTAATCCAAAATCTTCTAGTTGCTGTTTGAGCCAAAGAATTTGTGCACAACAGCTTCCAGCAGCAATGTACTCAGCCTCTACAATAGAAAGAACCACACAAGCTTGTTTCTTGCTATGCCAAGAAATAAGACTTGAACCAAGAAGATGGCAAGTCCCACTTGTGCTTTTTCGGTCCAACTTACACCCTGCAAAATCAGAATATCCAATTAAGTGTATAGGAGAGTGAGAGGGATACCATAGCCCAACATTGGTTGTCCCCTTGAGATATTTCAGAATGCGTTTTGCAGCCTTGAGATGAGATTCCTTTGGATTTGCTTGAAACCTTGCACATAGGAATACAACAAACATGATATTTGGTCTTCTTGCAGTGAGATAGAGTAAAGAACCAATCAACCCTCTATATTTGGTTTGATCTACCTCTTTTCCAGCCAAGTCAGCATCCATGTAACAACTTGTTGGCATAGGTGTGCTAGCTTCCTTGCAACCATCCATTTCAAACCTCTTGAGAATTTCTTTACAATACTTTGATTGGTTTAGGAAAATATCATCTTTGGATTGCTTGACCTGCAACCCAAGAAAGAATGAAAGCTCCCCCATCATTGACTATTCTCGCCGGTTGACTCTCCCGTCGGTTGAGAGGGTTGAACGCCTCTTCTTGGATCTGCCTCAGTTGGGTATTGACCCGTGTCTCCCTATTGCTCTGAATCGTGGATCCGATATGACAGAGGGCGCCCTACGTAATGATTATACTCTGACGCTCAAGTCAATAAGGGCTCACAAAAGTAAACAATTTCAGTCTAGTGTGCAAAAATAGAGTATCTTCATCTGGGGTCTTAGGCCCCTTTTATAACCGCACATGTAACAGTTCTCACTTGAGAGAACTAAATCTTAATTGAAAATAAGCACATTATCTTATATCTCTAACAGAAAACCACCTGCCACGGGCACCACTGATCTTCAAGTGCTAAACCGCAGGCCAACATTCTATTATACATGCACATCCCTATCTTTTTAGGGTTAACTGTAAGGACCTAGAAAAATTTAATTGGAATAAAAGTGTTATATTTAAATAATTTCTGAAGATGTTATTATTTAAAATAAAAAGAGCTTGTAATAGAAGTTTCATGGTGGTCAGACCTCGGACGTCGCCCAAGGTCTGAGGTCAGCTGGTAGAGGTTGGTCGGGGGACCATAGGGGGGTTCCAAAAATCACACGTATTAAGGTGTGATTTGCACCTTAGATACGCTATGTATGCGAAACTCTATGCTGGGACATAAGAGATTGTCCTTAGTGTTGCATGCATTGGCGCGCGAGGAGTTGGTACCGACCTGTCCTCGGGAAGAAGAAGCTACCGACGTCACCGAGTCATGTGGGAGTGATACCACAGACTTAGAGGAATGGGAGGACGAGCCCTCAGCTGGGTGTGACGATGTGACATCGGTGACCAGAGTGAGGCGATGTGTCCTCGTCACACACAAGGGCGATAAGAGATCGCCAACAGGATGAGAGGAACATCGGTAATCAACCAGGATGGGAGACACATCGGTCGTCTTCCTGAATGAGACATCGGTTGTCTGCCAGATGGAGAGACATCGGACATCGGTCGTCTTCCAGGGTGAGGAATCAATCGTCCGTCAGGAAGGGGCATCAGTCATCGTCAGTATGAGAGGCATCAGTCATTGCTGGTATGAGAGGCATCAGTCATCGCCGGTATGAGAGGCATCAGTCATCGCCGGTATGAGAGGCATGGTCATCGCGCGAGCAGTCATCGGTGGATGGTTATCGTGCGATGTCGTGTTTCACACAGATAAGGTGGGACCCCGGCTCCCAGCATGAGAACGTCCTGCATGCGCGACACGTAGATAGAAAGGGTGTTTCAGAATAGTTAGCATCAGAGAGTTGGTATGGTAAGTGACCCAGAGTTGGTATGCGCAGAGACCCACGTGGTCATACTGTTCAAGGAAGTGTGCACGCAAGCTTCCTGCAGAGTGGGCGGTGGCAGCGGCATTTCTGGGCAAGTTGGTTTAGATTCAAAACTCACTCCTGAGAGGCAGTGGACATTGCTGTGGTTCGAGAGTGATTGAGTGAGTTAGCTTTGGTTCCCTGTTTCCTTCCTTTCCTTCTCCCTGCGTTCAGACGTCCTAGCGTACCAGTTGAAGATCGGCGACTGCCCCTGGATTCCTGACGTTGTGCCCTGCAAGGTTTTTGATCAAAGCCTTAAAACAGAGCTCGGGTATCCTTAAGTCTCGGTGGGTTTAGAGCTCTTAGTGAGATTTTACGCAAGTCCAGGTAAGGGAAGCTAGCTTTATTTTCAATAACAACCGTAGGCTAGAAGATTCTGAAGTTGGGGCGACGTGGTCGCCGATTTTCAAACTTTCTTGCACGATGCTCTGTTTTTATGTGTGGGGCGACGTGATCGCCGGTTTTTAATGCAAATTTCGAAATTCCCTGTTTTAGTGTCGTTTTGAAATTGTTTGAGATTGAAAGGTGAAATGCATATGATATTCGAAAATCTGAACTTTGGTATGATTGTTTCTGTGATTGGGATTGTTTAAGAAAAGATTCAAAATATTATATGATGAAATTGTGCTTTTACGTGTGGTATGATGTACTGGATGAATGTGAAATTGTGATCAAGACATAGTATTTTCAGGAAAGGAAATACCGTGTTGAGATTGGTATTAGAGTGTATTGATCAGTGAGTATCCTGTGAATGAGACGATCCTGACTCTGCTGATATAATGGAATCACATAGATGAAGTTATTCAGTTGTTGAGAGTCGAAGGAGGTTCATATGTATGGGTAAGTTGTTTGAAAGATAACTAACTTGACCTGTTATATGAATTAACTCTGTCATACCGGGAGAGTGATGATATTGAGATTATGTATGCGCATGGCTGTGTGGATTTCACAACGACCCTGTGTGGATTTCACAGTGGTGTGGTATGACAGGTGCAGGTCTCTGGATGCTAAGTTCAACGCACGAGTCTTCCGGAAGTAGTGTCAAGTGTCTATGTGTGATGAGTCAGTGGAAGTCTGATGTGAGAAAGAGAAATATTGAAATTGTTGATAGACACTTGATGAATTATTTGAAATGAATGACACTTGAGGGAATTGTGAAATGTGTGAATATTTGATGGTTTACGTTAATATCAAGTTTCATGTTTTAAATTTTTAAAAATATCTAGCTTACCCTGTGTTTTGTTTTGTGTTTGCTTTCTTAAAACTGTGATGATCGTGTAATTACACGGGAGCAGATGATGTTGCAGGCTATAGAGCTCCTCAGTGAGTGGTTGGACAAGGAGATCGCCTGTTCTTATGTTGTATCTTGTTTTATTTTGAAACACTGGATGGTTATGTATTAAAAATTCCCTAGAGAAGGGATATTATTTTGAAGAAAATACAATGTATGAGATGGATGTATTTTATTATATAAACATATGTTAATTTTGATATTATTGTTTCATGTTTATTTTATGATATAAATATGAATAAGATTTTAGGGGCGTTACATTAACAGCAACTATCAACAGGTATTTTACATGCAACAAACATGCAACAAAACAAATTTATACGTAATAATAACAAATACGCATATATCTATATGCATTTATCTATAAGCACAGACAATTGGTTCTTAGCACATAGCAGCTTTATTATGAGTTTCGGGTCCATTAAACAAATTGGGCCATCATCGCAACCTTGACGTACGGCCCACAACCGAGCTGACCTCTGCCCTACCCAAGAATCGAGCAGTAGCTAGTCCAAGGCTGAAGACCAACTCCTGCCCAGTACAATAACTACTTGCGTACACTTATCTATAAGCATATACAATGAGCCCTTCTCAAATGGCAACCCAATTATATCTTACAAGTTCATTAACTAAACTGGGTCAAACTCGTAACCCTTACCCAAACCCAAGGATCGAACTCCTGCCTCTTACACAAGCTCCCCAAACTCGAGTTGAGCTTGGCTAAGCGAAGAGGCTTTCAAGTGCTTTGGTGGTTGACACGATGGTTTCTCAGTGGGTAGGTGATAACTCAGTAAACCTCAACTAGTTTAAGCATAACAACTATTATAAATATGGTAACTTGTCACTTTAGCTAACTCATCTCTACATCTTGAGAAAAACAAGAAATCAATGCTCAATCTATGCATGAAAAACCATGGGGTTCCCAAAGAACTAACCTTTTGAAGAACCACACACACACGCCTAGCTAAGGCAAACCCATGCTCACTCTCTCTACTTGCATAGGTGTATCTCGCAAACTTGGCCTGGGTAAAACCATGGTTGATGGACAACTAAGGGATGAGTGATCAGAGTGCTTAATTATATGTAAAAATTAACTGCTCATACCCTTCGAACTCTTTATCATTTACCAGTAACTTGACTTCAATTACTTTGTCACATATGGAGGCCTAGAAAACTTTGCAAATGCATGCCATAATAAATTTCAACTAGTTTAAGCAACTTATACTAATGCGCACACGTTAAGTATATCAATAAAGCAACTTATCATTTATGCTAACTTTTCCCATCATGGGATAATAAAGATAATAAGAGTTTAACAAAAACTAACCCTTTGCTGAACTGTTTTCCATAACCACTACAAGCTAGTGCTCAAATTTGGCGCATCTAGAGGCATCCTACCTTGATCTCGCCAAGTACTGCTTCACGTAGTACATGCTCGAATAACTGTGCCCTTCTGGGCATGGTCATCCTTTCAACATACTAGCTCAGCTTTCTGCTTGGTCACATGACCTCGTCATCATCATCTTTCGCAAGGCACTTGCCAGCGTACCACTGGACAATTAAACTATGCAACTTGAAATCATCTCACCGAGCACCCAACTCGAGTGAATACGAACACCTGCGCAACTTGCTCATCCCACACAATGCCTAGGCTCGGGTGAATTCTCTCACGCCAAGTTAGTCCGACTTACCATGAATAAATCGGATGGCTTACCCGTGCAACTTCATTTATACCACAGAGTAACTAGCTTGGGTGAATGCTCTCACTCCAAGTTAGTCCGACTGGGTCAAGTGATTGGTTTGTGTAACCATTACTCATCCCACACAGTGCCTAAGCTCGGGCAAATTCTCTCGCACCGAGTTAACCTGACTGTGTTGATCCGGATGAGGCATCTATGCAACTTTACTCATCCCAGAGAGTGCTTAAGCTCTAATGAACACTCACACGCCGAGTTAACCCGACTGTGTTGATCAGGATGAGGCATCTAGGCAACTTTACTTACCCCACAGAGCGCTTAAGCTCGGGTGAACACTCTCACGCTGAGTTAACCCGATTGTGCTGGTCGGGATGAGACATCTATGCAACCATTACTCATCCATACAAAGCGCCTAAGCTCGGGTGAATGCTCTCACACCGAGTTAGCTCGACTGTGCTAGTTAGGATGAGGCATCTATGCAACCGTTACTCATCCACACAGAGCGTCTAAGCTCAGGTGAATGCTCTCACGCTGAGTTAGCCCGACTGTGCTAGTCGGGATGAGGCATCTATGCAACTTTACTCATCCCATAGAGCGCTTAAGCTGGGGTGAATGCTCTCACGCCGAGTTAACCTGACTATGTTGGTCAGGATGAGGCATCTATGCAACTTTACCTACAGGGCGACTTTAGTCGATTTATCTGCCAATGGTAATTATTTGTACACACGACCTTTACTCATAAATCTCTCCGAGAAAGGTCGTCACATAATATTTCAAGATAAATAAGAAAGAAAGGCAACAGTGCATCATAAACAACCTTTTATTAGATGGCCTCATTAAAAAACCCTCTTTAAGGGAAAAAGAGCGCCATCTTTTAGCATCACATTGTTCAACAATAAACATTTAATAAGATAAATTACTTGAAAGAAAATTTGAGATTGGCGGTGTTCCACGTCCGAGGAATAGCTCCTCCTTCCAAGGTTTCTAACCTGTACGTGCCATTCCCGAGTACTTCAACTACACGAAATGGTCCCGTCCACTTTACTCATCCCACAGAGTGCCTAGACTCGACTGATTACTTTCACGCTGAGTTAGCCCGATTTATTCTATGCTAAACTGGATGATTCATCTATGCAACTTTACTGACCTTGGCCCAAATGACCTTACCCACTGGGCACCTTCCCGAGTAGCTTCACCGAGAAAGGTTGTCTTACCCGCAGGGCGACTTCCCAAGAAAGGTCGTTTCATCTAGCAATGTATAATCAATTTACTCATAGGGCACCTGCTCGAATAATCTTACCGAGACAGATCGTCTTACCATGTGCCATCTCGGGTACCTTTTGATGATCGACACGCTTCTAGTCGGTCAAGCAACCTATCACTTCAACTTAATCGAGATAATCTAAGCTCGGGCTTGGTCGGACGATGAGCTTTGATTACAACTGTCCTCAAATCGGGTTGTCCTACTGTGTGATCAGTGCATCTGTTCCAAGGTAACTCACCTCGCAGGCACCTGCTAGGAAAGCTACATGTACTCCGAGCTAGGTCATCTCAACATGTGCTAGTTCGGATGACTACACCTGTTTCAAGTCAATTCATCTCACAGGGCGCTTATACTCGGGTAGCTACGTTTGCTCTGAGTTAGGTCGTCTTACCCTGTGCTCAATCGGATAACTGAAAACACACTATAAATAAATTTCTTAACTGGAAATAGAACCTGAGGCTTGTTGAATTCCACGTTCGTGGAATGGTTCCACCGTCTTGAATTTCCAACCGATAAGCTCCGTCACCCAACACTTCTATGGTCCTGTATAGTACAAAAGTTTGGTGCGGTATTGCTTTTTACTGTCGAGCTATGGTTGGACATAATCCTTTTTCATTCTCAATATATGAGTTATGGCAAATTTGTTAAAGTGTTTGATCATTGTTGCATATATCTCCTTCTTTCTTTTTCCATAGAGTTAAAATCGAAATATATGTTATGAACAATAATGTTTACTAGAACAATGATTATAGACTGTGAACTAGTACACTAGGTAAGTTACCAGGAAAGAGAGGTGGGTCACCAATGAACACGGTTAAATACCAAGTCTTTCCTCGTTAGAACTTTCCTAGACATGTACTCTTACAATAGTACACTTTATATCCGTTAACAAGAAATTAATCATTCAAGTCATCTTCAGAACAACATGATAACAGATTTACATATATCCATTATTTTGATAATAAGATAACAAATTTAAACAATAACAATTATATCTTTCATCTTCAGAACAATATCACAATAGATAAAATATCTCTTTATATTTTATCTTCAGAATAATATCACAACAGATAAAATATCTCTTAATATTTTATCTTCAGAATAATATCACAATAGATAAAATATCTCTTTATATTTTATCTTCAGAATAATACAACAGATAAAATATAATACCACAACAGATAAAATATCTCTTTATATTTTATCTTCAGAATAATGCAACAATAGATAAAATATCATATCACAAAAGATAAAATATCTATTTTATCTTCAGAATAATACAACAGATAAAATAATAATATCACAACAAATAAAATATCTCTTTATATTTTATCTTCAGAATAATATCACAACAGATAAAATATCTCTTTAAATTTTATCTTCAAAATAATGCAACAACAGATAAAATATCTCTTTATATTTTATCTTCAGAATAATATCACAACAGATAAAATATCTTTTTATACTTTATCTTTAGAATAATATCACAACAAATAAAATATCTCTTTAAATTTTATCTTCAGAATAATGCAACAACAGATAAAATATAAAGAGATATTTTATCTTCAGAATAATATCACAACAGATAAAATATCTTTTTATATTTAATCTTTATAATAATATCACAATAGATAAAATATCTCTTTATATTTTATCTTCAGAATAATGCAACAACAGATAAAATATCTCTTTATATTTTATCTTCAAAATAATGCAACAACAGATAACATATCTCTTTATATTTTATATTCAGAATAATGCACAACAGATAAAATATCTCTTTATATTTTATCTCCAGAATAATGCAACAACAGATAAAATATCTCTTTATATTTTATCTTCAGCATAATACAACAGATAAAACATAATAACACAACAGATAAAATATAATATCACAACAGATAAAATATCTCTTTATATTTTATCTTCAGAATAATGCAACAATAGATAAAATATCTCTTTATATTTTATCTTTAGAATAATATCACAACAGTTAAAATATCTCTTTATACTTTATCTTCAGAATAATATGATAATAACAATTATATATTTTATCTTAATTACCTTTTTTGGGCTGATCAACATGTAGGCTAAACTCGTGACCCACCCTTTGGGCCCAATAGCCGAGGTCCCGAGCACGCGAGCACTCATGTCTAGTACACAAGCCGCCTGTCTTACTTGCCACTAGGTAATCATTTACTCACGGGGTGCCCCTACTTGAGTGGTCATACTGACACCGAGCTAGGTTGACTTACCATGTGCTAATTCAAGTAAATCAATGAAGCTAAATGCATCATCTTCAAAGAAAAAATTTATCACACATTGTTCAAAAAGAATGCATTAAGCAAGAATATCTTGGCCGAGATACAACTTGAGGTTTGCCACGCTCCACACTCGAGGAATGGATTCCCCCTCCAGGGTCTCTAGTCTATACGCTCCATTCCTGAGCACCTTGACCACGCAGTGGAGGCTATTGCTCCCAACCTGCTCAAAGAGGGTCTACCTGAAAGCAAATTGTAAGCAGAAGGCACGTTAACAACAATATACCTGATGGTAATGGCCCTAGCCGTGTTTTCATCAACGAAGGTTGTCCTTAGCTTAACATGCCCTCGTACTTCTACCTGATCTCCTACGAAGCCAACCAAACACCCATCGTACGACCTCGACTGGTTAGCCTTGGCTTCTTCATTTGCTGCTTGAAGGGCTCTCATGGTTTCCATGATTTGCTGCAAAGTGGGGGCCTCGCTCCCTTCAAATCCCAATAGACCTTGCCTCGTGTTCCTCATTACATCATAAAACTCAAACACAACTGTGGATGGGATCAGGTTTTATCGGGCCCCACGGTGGGTGCCAAATGTTCTCGCCGGTTGACTCTCTCGCCGGTTGACAGGATTGAACGCCTCTTCCTGGATCTACCTAAGCTGGATGTTGACCCGTGTCTCCCTGTTGCTCTGAATTGTGGATCCGTTGTGACAGAGGGTGCCCCTACCTGTTGATTATACTTCGACACTCAAGTCAGTAAGGGCTCACAAAAGTAAACAGTTTCAATCTAGTGTGCAAAAACAGCCTACCTTCATTTGGGGTCTTAGGCCCCTTTTATAACCATACATGCAACAGTTCTCACTTGAGAGAACTAAATCTTAAGTGAAAATAAGCACATTATCTTATATCTCTAACAGAAAGCCACCTGCCACGGGCACCAATGATCTTTAGGTGCTAAACTGCGGGCCAACATTCTGTTATACATGCACATCCCTATCTTTTTAGGGTTAACAACAACTATCAACAGGTATTTTACGTGCAACAAACATTCAATAGAACAAATTTATACATAATAATAACAAACACGTATATATCTATAAGCACAAGCAACTGGTTCTTAGCACATAGCAACTTTATTATGAGTTTCAGTCCCATTAAACAAATTGGGCCAGCATCACAACCTTGACGTACGACCCACGACCGAGTTGACCTTTGCCCTACCCGAGAACCGAGCTGTAGCTAGTCCAAGGACGAAGACCGACTCCTGCCCAGTACAATAACTACTTGCGCACACTTATCTATAAACATATACAATGGGCCTCTCTCAAATGGCAGTCCCATTATATCTTACGGACTTATTAACTAAACTGGGTCAAACTTGTAACTCTTACCCAAACCTGAGGATCGAACTCCTGCCCATTACATTGACATTTCAAATTCTCCTTGCATGGCAGCCACAAATTCTTCACAAAGACTATCTTTGGTAGCACAAAAAATGATGTCATCAACATAGATTTGGACCAAGATAATTTCAGAATTTGACTTTTTAATGAAGAGGGTCTTGTCAATCTTCCCTCTCTCATAGCCATTTGACAAAATAAAGTTATTTAGCCTTTCATACCATTGCCTTGGAGCTTGCTTGAGTCCATACAAGGCCTTTTTCAGCTTGTATACATGATTAGGATGTTGATGATCTTCAAAACTGGGTGGTTATGCAACATAGACTTCCTCATTGATGATTACATTGAGAAAAGCACTCTTGACATCCATTTGAAATAACTTGAACCCACTCATACAAGCAAAGGCAAGCAGCAGCCTTACAGCTTTTAACCTTGCAACTAGTGCAAAGGTTTCATCATAATCTATGCCTTCCTCTTGATTATAACCTTTAGCAACAAGTCTTGCTATGTTCCTTGTTATCACCCCAGATTCATCCAGCTTGTTTCTGTAAACCCATTTGGTTCCAATGATGTTCATCTAGTCTGACTTAGGAGCAAGAGACCGTACATCATTTCTTGTGAATTGATTCAGCTCCTCATGCATGGCAACAATCCACATATCATCCTTGAGAGCTTCTCCAATTGACTTAGGTTCAATTTGGGAGACAAAAGCCATGTGCCTGCAGTAGTTAGAGACATTACTGCATGTAGAAACACTCTTTTGGATCTGCCCAATGATATTTTCCACAAAAAGATCTCTTGGAATTCTCTATTCCTTTGGCAGCTCTTCCTATTGTCAAATTTCAACCGGTTGTTTTGCAAAATCAATCGGTTGTTTTTCTGGACAGGATTCCAGCTTTTGTATAATGATGTTCTGCTCACCTTCTTATGGATAATTCTTCGAAGAACCCTGGTCTACATGGTTAATTACATCAAACACCACATGAACAGACTCTTCCACAGTCATGAGTCTCTTGTTGTAGACCCTATAAGCATGGCTTGTTGAAGAATAGCAATGAAGATGCCATTGTCGACTTTCTCATCAAACTTGCCTAGATATTCTTTCCCATTGTTCAGAATGAAACATCTGCATCCAATCACTTTTAGGTTGCTAATGTTTGGCTTCCTTCCATTGAAAAGTTCATATGGAGTCTTCTTCAAGATTGGCCTTATAAGCACTCTATTCATCACTTAGCAAGAAGTGCTTACTTAACCCAAAAATACTTGGGTAAGGAAGATTCACTTAGCATGGTTCTTGCAAGCTCTTCAAGAGATTTGTTCTTCCTTTCCACTACTCCATTTTGTTGAGGAGTTCTTGGTGCAGAAAAGTTATGAAAGATTTCCAGCTTCTCATAAAACACGACAAGAAAAAGCCCAATTATCTATGGATAATTACCCACTGACTTTTGGTAATGGGTAAATTTGCTATACCCACTAACATTTCCGTAGGTAATGTTGTTCCCAAAAATTAAATGGGTCCTAAACACTTACCTACTGATAAGGGGTGGTGGGAAAATAAAAAACATAATAAAAAGTTTTAATCCATGGGTAAAATTAAAAAAATATTAAAAATTAAATCAAAACCCTAATAACACATTAATTTCCAAAATGATTTCGTGTTTCTCAGAACATTGTTATCCTTGTTCCAAATGTGAAGAAAACCTAACAGTGCCTAAATCTCCAATCTCCATTTCGCACCTGCAACCCTGAATCTCAAACCCAACCCTTTGTTTCAAAATGTGATGCAACCAGTGCATCCCCTACCGTCGTCGTGTTGTGAACCCATGGAGAGTTGGTGAATAACTCCATCATGGTTTCATGAAGTCATGGCGAGTCAAAGAAGTGGAGGGCACAAACGTTGATTCGAAAAAAGACAAATGAAGGCATCACATTAACCCTACCGTGAAAGGAGACATTCAGACTGATAACAAAGGTAACAATTTTCGTATTTGTTTCTCCGTTCCCATTAAGTATCCCAATGTCTTATGGAAATCAAGAAATTTGAGTTGATTCTGTTTTGCTGATAGTTGTTTGAGCTGGACTCTGACAAATGTGGCTTTGAGTTCTAAATTAATGAAGTTGCTTCTTCTTTTCTGGGCTTCTGGCTTTACCATTTTGACATTGCGATTCAGAACATGACAAAGTTATCCACGTTCCTTTGATAAGCTTCCTAAATGAATAAATTGGAGAAATTGGTTCTCTCTCTTGGTCCTAAATGTGGTTACGTTTTTTCTAATAAATCTGTGATTAATCATATCTTCAATGCAATTTCAGGAAAAGGGGCTTAGCCTCAAATTTCTCATATCTAGTCCATGGATTGTTAGAATTGCTGCTTCTAGCAAGTGTAATCGGAGACGTAAACCTAACCCTAGAAATTAATTTGCTTCGACGCAAACCACAACCACAGTCACGTGCCCACCACGAGGTCGTCACTACTCCTCCCACTCACGCCTTGCCGCTGCCACCTCTCACCATCGCCACTAGTTCAGGTTGCTACAACTACCACCATGAGAAGTCGAGGTCGGTCTTCCATTTCCTTTTCTCACATAAAATCAGTGACTTTCTTTTTTGTTTTATGGTAGTTCTTTAAGCAGACTCTTACTTGAGGAAATATAATTTTTGGTTCTTCAGTTGGAATTGGATGAACCAAATAACTATGGAAGAGGCCCAAGCCCAAGCCCATGTCCAGGCCCAAGCCCATGTTCAAGACCAAGCTCAAGCCCACCAAATAGAAGATACGGGCCAACTACATGGGTTATGGCAAGAAGAATACAAGAGGATTGGGACACTGCTTCTGATGGTAGAGAGACTTTCCTCTACATGTTACATATGCCAGAAGTTTAGTGTAGAAATAGAATTTAATTTTCTTGTCAAAATTAGAATAGGAAAATAGTTGTAATTTTTCTTAGAATTAATTTTGGCACATAAAAACCAACCTAGGTTTAGTTAGGGTTTCTAAAACTCCTAAATTAAAACTAGGCCGGTCAAGAGAGCACATATTTAACACATGTGCCATGAGTTAAATGTGCTTCACACATGATACATATTTTACATGTGCTAAATGTTTTACAACACATGTTAAATAAGTTTCATGAGCTACATGTGCTCTTAAGAATTAGGCACCACCTTTTCAAATGGGATTCATTTGAATTTCCCTCCAATTTCATTTGAATTTTCAGCCCTCTAAACACGATAAATAAGAGGTCTTGGCTCATGTAATTCAAGATTAATATACTTAGTGAATTGTTGTCAAGTTTGAGCCAATTTCACTTCTTGCCTAAAAACCTCTCAAGGATAGGCTATTGATCTTCAATTCTCACCTTACCAAAGAGAGATGGCCTCACCACTCTAATTCCTTACCTAGCATGCACCTCCAAGGTCACCACACCTCTTAGGAGGACCTTGTTCGTCTTCAATCCACAAAGCTTCCGCCAATCACCAACAATTTCACCAAACATGAAGGCACTCTTCCATCATTTGGTATCTAGAGCCATGGTCTTCAAGAGATAAGTGCCTTATTTTGTTTTTATTTTTGTGTTCATTTCAATTCCGTGTTGTTCTCCATGATTTCTTGATTGTCTTGCTGTTTTGAGTTTTGTTTTTGTGTTAGATGTTGTTTTGGTTTAATCCAATTGGTGAAATCATGTTCAAATTGCTCTTGAGCTTTTATTTTGCAAATTTTATGTAGGATTCCATATAGAATTGTGGTGCTGTTTTTTTTTTTTTTGTAGGATTTGAGTCTTTCTTTGAGATTCAATCGGTGCAAACTGTTTTGGTTCTTGAGTCTTTTGATTTTATGAATCTATACATGTTATGTCAAGTCATGTGTTTCCAAGAATTGTCATCAAATTCTAGTAGTACTTTTCTTGATTGATTTGGTTTCTTGATTTAATTTGAGTCCGGTTATAATCTGAATTGCATGATCCTTTGGTGCATTTTTCTTTTAGATTTAAGTTCATATTTGTGTGTTAGATCCATACAAATTCTTACATATCAATTCCATTGTGTTTTTGAGAGTTTCTTCAAACTGTTTTTAATTCCAGAATTAGGATTACTCTGTTTTAAATTTTGTGCTGGCTGTTTTTGCTTATCAAATTAAAATCCGTTGAAAAAAAATTATGAAATTCTGGATTTACACAGATTAATGTGTTAGAAAAACAAGAAAAAAAGAATCAAGTCAAAATACAAAATACAAAAAAAAAATGATAAATCAAATGAAAAAAGTGTGCATTCTGGCACGAACAGAGATGGTAATTTGGCAACATATTTGAAAAATTTATCACAATTAATTGGTAGGGTAGTTTGGTGTGATTCCAGCGCCAAAATTTTGCTAAGATCTTGAGCTGCTTGTGGTTTAAATTTCAAATTGAAATTTCAAATTGCCAGTTCAGCATAAATTTTTCTAAGTCATGCATTTTGTGCCTCAAAAGTCCAGTAGTACTGTTTTGGTTTTCTTAATCAATTCTAGTGCCATTCTTTAGGTTCAATTTGTGTGCCACCTTTTATTGATTACCTTATTTTATTGCTTGTCAAATTTACTCAATACTCTTTCAAGTTGTGTCATACAATTACTCCATTTGATGTAGTCCTATTTCTAAATTGAATTGTTCTTTGCTTTAAAATTTGTTGACCTCTAATTGTTGGTGAAAGAATTTTGAAGTGGTGCTTGTTAAGTTTGGAATTAACCTTTGAGGTGAGTCCATCTTTACTTAGTAGGTACTGTTTTGAAGATTTAAATTGACTAACCTTAAGAGGTTAAACAAGAGGCTACAACAAATAAGATTACAAAAACCTACGAAGTGTGGAACACAAAAAGAAGGAGTACTAAAAGTAAAGGAGGCATAGAATAGGATTTATTCTTTTTGCCAATTGTAAATCCAATTTTCCATTGTATTTTCTTGAGTTGTAATTTGTTCAAACCGTGAATCATTAGTGGATTAATCACGTCCTTAGTCGATGAGTGTGTCTTGAAGGTTCACAAGTGCCAACACGCCTCATCCTTAAGAAATTCGAATAGATTAAAAGCTTTCTAGTTAGATTTAATTTCTTTGTGATTACTTGCTTTATCATTCTTGTTTTCTTAATTAAAATTGTGCTTTCATTCTTGATTGTGCTCTAAGTGAATTACTTAGAGAAAGGTTTGTGAAAGTTGTGAGGGATAAATTCTGGCTAAGGAAAGGCTTGGTACTTAAGTGACCCAAGTGATCCACCTCCCTTTCCTAGGAATTCTACCTACATTACTTCACCTATCTTTCTTGAGGTAAATTGCTTTTAACACATAACTTTAACAATGCCTTCTCATTTTTCTAGTTCTAGTGAAAATGATAGAAAGTCTACCAAAAATATTTTGAAACAATTAGCACAAGACTTTCAATCATTTTCATATAGACAATGGCAACATGAGGCCCAACTCAAAGCAAGGGATGCTCAAATTGCATTGTTGGAAAACGAGTTAAGAATTGTTAAAGAAAAGGATTAATACACCCCTAAAACAAAAAGAACTTCTCATGCATCTACTTCTAGGTCTAGTGACTTTCATACTAAGAAAGAGAGCCTTAGAATCAATGACTATTATCAACCTAGACCAAGAAGGACTAGGAGAGAAAGCCAACCACTAGAGACTAGGGTTGACCTGCCTTTTTTTTATGGTAAGGATAATGTTGAGGTATATCTAGATTGGGAGATAAAAGTAGATCAGTTGTTTGCTTGTCACCAAGTGAGTGAAGAAAGAAAAGTACCCCCAGCCACCTTAAGCTTTCTATCTAATGCAAGGTCTTGGTGGACATAAAGGGAAACTAAAGTTAAAATTGGCAGAAAATCAAAAGTACTGAATTGGGATGAATTGAAGATGTGTATGAGAAGAAAGTTTGTTCCGCCTTCATATTTGAAAATGAAGAAGCTTAGAGAAGAAATGAAAGAGCTTGTAGAGAAAGGAAGAATCTTTATAAATGGAGAAAAAGAATATGATAGAAGAGAAAAAGAATTTAGAGAAAAATTACGAGCTCTTAGAGAAAGAAAGATACAGGAAAAAAAGTATAAGGACCTAGAAAAAAATTTAATTGGAATAAAAGTGTTATATTTAAATAATTTCTGAAGATGTTATTATTTAAAATGAAAAGAGCTTGTAATAGAAGTTTCATGGTGGTCAGACCTCGGACGTCGCCCAAGGTCTGAGGTCAGCTGGTAGAGGTTGGTCGGGGGACCATAGGGGGTTCCAAAAATCACACGTATTAAGGTGTAATTTGCACCTTAGATACGCTATGCATGCGAAACTCTATGCTGGGGCATAAGAGATTGTCCTTAGTGTTGCATGCATTGGCGCGCGAGGAGTTGGTACCGACCTGTCCTCGGGCAGGAGAAGCTACCGACGTCACCGAGTCATGTGGGAGTGATACCACAGACTTAGAGGAATGGGAGGACGAGCCCTCAGCTGGGTGTGACGATGTGACATCGGTGACCAGAGTGAGGCGATGTGTCCTCGTCACACACAAGGGCGATAAGAGATCGCCAATAGGATGAGAGGAACATCGGTCATCAACCAGGATGGGAGACACATCGGTCGTCTTCCTGAATGATACATCGGTTGTCTGCCAGATGGAGAGAATCGAACATCGGTCGTCTTCCAGGGTGAGGAATCAGTCATTGCCGGTATGAGAGGCATCAGTCATCACCGGTATGAGAGGCATCAGTCATCGCTGGTATGAGAGGCATCAGTCATCGCCGGTATGAGAAGCATCAGTCATCGCTGGTATGAGAGGCATCAGTCATCGCCGGTATGAGGGGCATGATCATCGCGCGAGCAGTCATCGGTGGATGGTTATCGCGCGATGTCGTGTTTCACACAGATAAGGTGGGACCCAGGCTCCCAGCAGGAGCGTTCTGCATGCGCGACACGTAGACGAAAAGGGGTGTTTCAGAATAGTTGGCATCAGAGAGTTGGTAAGGCAGGTAACCCAAAGTTTGGTACGCACAGAGACATCACGTGGCAGTTCTGTTAGAGGAAATGTGCACGCAAACTTTCCTGCAGAGTGGGCGGTGGCAGCGGCATTGCTGGGCAAGTTGGTTTAGATTCAAAACTCACTTCCTGAGAGGCAGAGAACGTTGTTGTGGTTCGAGAGTGATAGAGTGAGTTAGTCTTCATCCTTTTCCTTCCTCCCCTTCACTCTGCGATTTAGACCTTCTCACACACTAGTTGACGATCGGCGACTGCCCCTGGATTCCTGACGTTTGTGCCCTGCAAGTTTTCTGATCAAAGCCGTGAAACAAAGTAAGTCCTCCGTGCTCTGTTTTTAGAGTCGTTTCTGAACTTGAGAGAGTTGCGTCTGCATGGGCTTTGCATTCAACTCTTTTAGCTTCAGAATTAGTCTTTGTTAACGCAAAATATGGGTAAGGTCGTTAGTTTTATGACTAAGGCTCCATGGTGCAGGTTAAGGTATCCTTAAGTCTCCGTGGGTTTGGAGCTCTTAGTGAGGTTTTACGCTAGTCCAGGTAAGGGAAGCTAGCATTTCGTTCAATAAAAACCTTAGGCTAGAAGATTCTGAAGTTGGGGCGACGTGGTCCCCGGTTTCAAACTTTCTTGCACGATGCTCTGTTTTTATGTGTGGGGCGACGTGATCGCCGATTTTAATGCAAATTTCGAAATCCCCTGTTTTAGTGATGAATTGAAATTGTTTGATATTGAAATGTGAACTGTATATGATTTTCGAAAATCTGAACTTTGGTATGATTGTTTCTGTGATTGAGATTGTTTAAGGAAAGATTCAAAATATTATATGATGAAATTGTGCTTTTACGTGTGGTATGATGTACTGGATGAATGTGAAATTGTGATCAAGACATAGTATTTTCAGGAAAGGAAATACCGTGTTGAGATTGGTTATGAGGTGTATTGATCTGTGAGTATCCTGTGAATGAGACGATCCTGACTCTACTGATATAATGGAATCACATAGATGAAGTTATTCAGGTGGTGAGAGTCGAAGGAGGTTCATATGTATGGGTAAGTTGTTTGAAAGATAACTAACTTGACCTGTTATATGAATTAACCATGTCATACCGGGAGAGTGATGATATTGAGATTATGTATGCGCATGGCTGTGTGGATTTCACAGCGACCCTGTGTGGATTTCACAGTGGTGTGGTATGACAGGTGCAGGTCTCTGGATGCTAAGTTCAACGCACGAGTCTTCCGGAAGTAGAGTCAAGTGTCTATGTTGTTGTGAGTCAGTGGATTTCTGACGTGAGAAAGATGAATATTGAAAATTGTTGATAGACACTTGATGGTTGTGTGATATGAATGAGAAAGTGATGGATTTTATGTGGGTGTTGAAAAGCTGATTTATGTGATTTTAAAGTTTCGTATTTCAAGTTTAGTTTTTTTTTTTGAATAGCTAGCTTACCCTGTGTTTTTGGTGTTTGGTTTTTTTCTTAAAACTGTGATGATCGTGTGTAATTTACACGGGAGCAGATGATGTTGCAGGTAGTAGAGCTCCTCAGTGAGTGGTTGGACAAGGAGATCGCCTGTTCTTATGCTGTATTTTGTTTTATTTTGAAACACTGGATGGTTATGTATTAAAATTCCCTAGAGAAGGGATATTATTTTGAAATACAATGTATGGGATGGATGTATTTTATTATATATACATATGCTAATTTTGATATTATTGTTTTATGTTTATTTTATGATATAAATATGAATAAGATTTTAGGGGCGTTACAGAAAAGAGAGAGAGAAAAAAGAATTAAAGAAAAATCCTTTGTCTAGAGTTGAACCAGACATTGACATAAACTCTTTTTCCATAGAAAACCCTTGTGAGAACATGCTTGAAGAAAAATATGTGTTTGGAGTTGAACCAGATATACATATAAATCTTTCCTCCATAGAAAAGCCATAAGAGAAGTTGTTTGAAAAAGAAGAAGAGGAATCTAGAAAGGACAAGGAGTATCTTACAACACCTCCTACAAGCATAGTTGAAAAAGAATCCTTAAAGGGGGATTGCAATACTTTGAACTCTCCTTTTCCTTTAAATCATGATGCTTACTCTTATTCTAAAGAATTTCAAAAACCAAACTTTGTAATGTTGTTGCCTAGCTTGGGCAATAAACAATACAAAGTGAACAAAAATATTTTTGAAAGGGGTCTTATGTTTTTCTTTAAAAAAACTTTTAAAGATAAAGGGCCTTCTTTTTGTTCAATTTGCTTCAGTTTTAATTTTCTATTAAAAAAGAAATTTATCTCATGTTTGTTTGATGTTTATTATAGATTGAAATTTGATCCTGGAGGATGACCATAGTTTTCAAGGCAGCAATAAGGCTGTTGTTCGAGATCAACCCTATAGATTTGAGAACAGATCCTTTTCAGAAGGAGGGGATGATGGAAACCATTCAGCCACACACAACCACATATTAAGGCAATGACGAAGAAGAGGCAGAAGCATTGGATTTGAGGACAAATCCTTTTCAAGAGGGAGGGGATGATAGAAGAGGCCCAAGCCCATGTTCAATCCCAAGACCAAGCTCAAGCCCACCAAATAGAAGATATGGGCGAACTACAAGGGTTATGGAAAGAAGAATACAAGAGGATTGGGACACTACTACTGATAGCAAAGAGACTTTCCTCTACATGTTACAGATGCCAGAAGTTTAGTGTAGAAATAGAATTTAATTTTCTTGTCAAAATTAGAATAGGAAAATAGTTGTAATTTTTCTTAGAATTAATTTTGGCACCTAAAAACCAACCTAGGTTTAATTAGGGTTTCTAAAACTCCTAAATTAAACCTAGGCCGGTCAAGAGAGCACATATTTAACACATGTGCCATGAGTTAAATGTGCTACACACATGATACATATTTTACAAGTGCTAAATGTTTTACAACACATGTTAAATAAGTTTCATGAGCTACATGTGCTCTTAAGAATTAGGCACCACTTTTTCAAATGGGATTCATTTGAATTTCCCTCCAATTTCATTTGAATTTTCAGCCCTCTAAACACTATAAATAAGAGGGCTTGGCTCATGTAATTCAAGATTAATATACTTAGTGAATTGCTGCCAAGTTTGAGCCAATTTCACTTCTTGCCCAAAAACCTCTCAATGATAGACTATTGATCTTCAATTCTCACCTTACCAAAGAGAGATGGCCTCACCACTCTCATTCCTTACCTAGCATGCACCTCCAAGGTCACCACACCTCTTAGGAGGACCTTGTTCGTCTTCAATCCACAAAGCTTCCGCCAATCACCAAAAATTTCACCAAACATGAAGACACTCTTCCATCAATAACCCTCTGATAGGTTTGATATCTAACTCAGATTTTGTTTTCTCTTTCTTCATTCCCAGACAAGTTGTTTAATATTTATCAATCATTTTATTTTATATGTTTTAGTTTTTTTGAAAAATTATAGACATTAGTATTAATGTTTGAATGCAAATGAAAATGAATAAAGTCGAAAGTGGAAGCGCACGTGTATTTCAAGTTTCATATGAAATCATCACAATCATTATATATATTATTAAAAAAATTTGTGGATGTAATGTGATTTCAAAACCAACGTTCTCAGGTGAAAGAGGAGGAATGATGGTTACAACTTAGTTTTGCGCTTGACATAGATTTCAACAGTATTCTTATATATTTTTTTTTGTTGAACTTTGTATGCCTAATGGTTATTCTTCAAATTTGGCAAGATGTGTGGATGTAGACAAGGGAAGATGCTTGGGATGAAAAGTCATGATTGTCATATATTCATGGAGTGTTTACTTCCTATTGCATTTCATTTATTACCAGTGCATGTTTTGAATCATCTTATCGAAGTCAGCCATTTCTTCAAAGATTTGTGCTTGGCAACAATAAAGGATCATGACTTGGTTAGAATGGAAGAAAATATTTCAATAATTCTTTGCAACTTGGAGAGAGTATTCCCCCTGCATTCTTTTATTCAATGGAACACCTTCCAATTCATCTTGCAAATGAAGCAAGACTTGGTGGACCAGTTCAATATAGATGGAAGTATCCATTTGAAAGGTATGAATTGTATTAGCCTTATTATGTCAAAATACTTCATTTATTTGTCTAAATCCATCTCCAATTACTTAATTATGGGTTTATGGGTGATTCTAAATGCTCAGTCAAAAATAAGGCTCGAGTTGAAGGATCAATTTCTGCATCTTACTTGCACCGAGAGACAATTCACTTTTGTTCCCACTATTTCAAGAACTTCATGTTGTCACCACGAAATTGTAGAAATGAAATACCTCGTGGAAGTGAAAGTTTTACATCAATGTTATCCATCTTTAAACATCATGGTTGTTCTTCAGGGAAAAAGTTAATCCATTGGTTCAACCATAAAGAACAGAACTTTATCCATGTTCATGTTTTGATCAATTGCAACGAAGTAAAACCATACCTCGAGTGAGTATATCAAACAATTGACTTCAATTTTTGACAAAACTGATGCTCTAAATAAACCATTCTTGATTTTTTTAATATGTTCCACAGTTCATTCTTACAATCTCAACAAATAAGCTCATAAAATGCATCAAATGATATACATGCACATTTTCCTAAATGGTTTACAGGTCAAGTATGATCAGCTCAATGTGATTAAGTTATGTGTTATATAACCTAAAAAAATATAGATAAGTGGGTATCTCTTGCCTTTGTAGGTTACTAGTGAGTTAAATGTAAGAAACATACACTTAAGGGAATTGTCATATGGCCCTTTCACATGTGCTAATGAATGGCACACTTACTTTGTCATGGATACAAATTTCACACTCATTCATGGAACAAGGGGGAAAAACAATAAATAGTGGTGTTTATGTAAAGGGGATCACAGAAGGAGGCCATGATGATTTCTATGGAATCATTGAACACATATATGAGCTAGAGTACAATTCTTCGAGCTCTCTAAAGAAAGTGGTGGTATTTTATTGTCAATGGTTTGATCCATCACATAGAGGCACAATAGTGGATCCTAAATATGGAATTGTGGACATTCATATGGAGAAAATGTATTTACCCTTTGATCCATTTATCCTTGAACATAATGTAAGACAAGTATATTATCTCCCCTATCCGACATCAAGAAAGGACAAAAAAAGTTAGTGTGTTGCAATTAAAACAAAGCCTAGGGGTCGCATTGAATCTCTTGATATGGAAGATGATGTTCCTTACCAAATAGATGAAATGTCACATGTAAATGATGTAATTGAAGTTGAAGGTATTTCGGGATTCCAACATTCACAGGTTGATGTTGAAGAAGTGGACAAAGATAATGAATTTCAAGATTTTCAAGAAGAGGACAATGAAGAGGAGTTTGAAGATAGTGAAAATGGTGATACTGAAGATGATTATACTGGAGAGGATAGTGAAGATGAGCAACTTGAACGAAATGATTTAGAAGAAGACAATGAAGAAGATGAATTTGATGATGATAGAATTATGTGTTATGAATACATAATGGGATTGCTAGTGTTGCCATTTTCTTGTTTATATAACAACATAATGATTCTTCTGTGAAAGAAATTTTTATTATGTTGTATGTTTTTAATTGCAGTATGTTCCTTTCATTTATAATTGATAATATAATTTTTTTCTTATAGATATGTCTTCAGGAGGATGTGACCAACCAAAACCTAACTTATCTAGTCAAAATAAGGGGAAAAGGGTAATGAAGCGTTAAAGGCCACGATATGTGCTTAAAGTAACTATCCCACCCCATCAAATGCACCTATTGCACCTGTACCTTCCCCATCCACAAGTCCTACACATACATCTTATCCTGCCTCAGGTCTCATGCCTATCTCTTAAAATGTTGCATCTACAGCTGCATCTTTCCCATGTCCTACGACTACAAACATACTCTTTCAATCAAGAAGAGACATTTCTCCCACCACATCTTCCCCATCAGGTACAGGACCCTCAACATCATCAGTACCATCACCATTGCCAAGGGTTACACCATTATCAACACCTTCACCACTATCAGTGCCTTCTAGAATCAATGATTGTGCTATTGGGGAAGGTGCACAAGTTTATCCTTATAGAGATGATGCAGAATCAAACATTGAGGATGACACTCTCTTAGTTGGTCATGCTCTTCCTATGATTTCACCTTATGGTTATGGGTAAGTAATGACCATAAATAAAATCTTTCACATTATTTCTTTTATCAATTTATTATCTAATAATTTCTTTATTACTTGTCTTTTTAAAGGTTTCATCCATGTAGGGTTGCATCACAGGCAATCACATTCACCATTAAACAACAGTATTGTCAGTCATGGCTTACATGGGGTTCAATGATTGATGAAGACAGAGAAATCTTCTTCAAACGTTTTAAAGTATTTCTTCTTATATTTAATATCAACAATACTTGTTATATTAGACAAGTTGCATTTAATTAAAATGTCCATTTCTTTTGGTATTGTGGATTTGTCATAATTGAGTTCTCAGTTATTATTAATTTAAAGTGTTGTATTAAAAAATCTTCACATTTTTAACCACAAATTTTGTGTTTACATAGAAAAAAGTGTGTTAGAAACCTGAACATGGGGAAAGGATTAAAAAAAAACTTCCACTCAAAAGCCAGACATAGGTTATCTGAAATGTTCATTGAAGCTAGAAAAAATGGAAAAAAGCCTATTTGGATGTTTGATGATGTGTGAACTTCTTTGGTATCCAAGTGGAATTCACCTGAGTTTCGTGCCAAGTGTATTCAAGCCCAAAAAAATCGAATATCTGACACGGGTGGTTCTTTACACACAGGTGGCTCCATTAGTGCACATGAGCATGCCATTCGCATGGTATGTATTTACCAAACATATAAGTTGCATTGGACTTTGTTTAATTGGTTTTCAATTATGTTTTATGATTACATATTATTCTATTATACAATGTTTGAAGGTTAGATATTTGATAATACTGCATTGGATTATATCCAATTTAAGAAGTTGGATGATATTGCTTTTGCATAAGAATAATATTATTTATGTTTGTTGTTTATAGGCAAAAGAGTTGGGTCGTCCTGCATATATTGATGAGGTATTTATGCAGACCCATATACGAAAAAGTAATGGTGAATTTGTTGATGAAAGATCGAAACAGACAAACGTAAGTTGCATTTTGCTATTATTTTTCTTTATTTTAGTTATATATTGTACATATGACATTAATTTTTTGCATCAATAATAGGAAGAATTTCATAGTAGATTTAACCAAGTCAGATCAGAGATTGCAACTTGTAGTTCACAATCTGGATTATCCCCCATTGATTCTGTAGAGGAAGACAGACTTAGAACTGAAAGTTGGCTTCTTGCAGCAAGTGGCAAGAAGAAAGGTCGAATCTACGGGGTTCGAGACCTAACTCATAACTTTAAATTTGGTAATACTCTCACTTATCATGAACCTTCAAATTCCTCTAAGGATTCACCAAGCATTTTGTTGCTAAAGGAAGAGGTCCAAAATTATAAGGAACACAATGATAAACTCACCGAGCATGTGAAATCATTAGTTAGTATCATTCTTCCTTTCCTTCCTCCCGATGCACGAAGTTCCGTTGAACAACAATCTAAACAAGAACTGTCGCAACAAGAACCACCTAGCCAAAAGGAACCACCCAGGCAACAACAAGATGACGATAATGATTATGTAGACTATTAGGATTATGTTTGTAGTTATTTTGAACAACAATTACATTACAAGTTCACTTGACTTTTGAATTAAGGATCTTTAGTTATGTTTCAAGTTTGTTTGAATTTTTAGATATTTCAAGTGGACTTGACTTTTGTATTATGTTATCTTTCATATGATGAGACTTCAATTATGTTAGAATTTGAAATTAAATGTGTGTTTTATTTTATGTTAGGTGTCATGGATCATGTTTGGTAATAGATTGTTTACTTAGTATATCTTAGATACATGTTGGATATGTTAATTATACAGGTTTAAAAAAAGGCATTCATTTAAATGTATGAATAGACATTTTGATATATGTAGGATAACCTACGGATTTACCTATGAAATACAATTGGTGGGTAATGTGTGTAGATTTTACCTATGGACTACTATTTGTGGGTATTACCTACGGATTGCAGTTTGTGGGTATTACCTAGAGACTGCGGCTCGTGGGTATTACCTATGGACTGTTGTTACCCACGGGTTCATATTCCGTAGGTAAATTACCTATGCCAACATTACATACGAATTTTTTTTTCGTGGGAAATCCGTAGGTATCACCTACGGATTTTTGCTGTTACATACGGATTTGGTCCGTGGGTAAATCAGTTTTTTTTTTTTTGGTAGTGAAAGGTGTTGAATTTTTCATTTTGGAACTCCTCTCCATGATCACTTCCAATAGCAATGATGTTGCTGCAGCATGTGTTTTGTAATCTTTTGGCAAGCTTCTTGAATGCATAGAATGCCTCACTCTTTGACTCAAAGAACAATGTCCATGTAAACCTAGAGAAATCATCAACAATAACAAGAGCATAGTAGTATCCACCAAGACTCATGGTTCTTGAAGGACCAAATAAATCCATGTGCAGTAGCTCAAGGGGTTTTGAGGTAGAAACAACATTTTTTAGTTTGAAAGAATGCTTAATTTGCTTCCCTTTTTGGCATGCTTCACATAAATGGTCTTTCTCAAACTTGAGTTTGGGTAACCCTATCACAAGATCTTTAGATATCAATTTATTCAAATGATGCATGTGAATATGAGCTATTCTTCTATGTCATAACCATGATTCTTCATGTTTAGAAAGAAGACAGCCAATAGATGAAGGAGAAAAGATATCTAAAAGATAAGCATTGTTGACCCTTTTACCAATCAACAGTATTTCTTGTGAATTGGGTAGACATATCTCACAAGAGTTTGGGTTGAAGGTTACTTGATAACCCTTGTCACATAGTTGGCTAATGCTTAGAAGACTATGCTTGAGACCTTCCACATACAAGACATCATGAACCAAGAGGTTGTTCTTGTCTCTAATGGTGCCTCTTCCAAGAATCTTTCCTTTGTTGTTGTCTCCATAGGTCACATGTTCTTCTTGCTTGAAATTGATGTTCATAAAATTTGATTTATCTCCAGTCATATGTTTGGAACAACCACTGTCCAGGTACCACATCTCCATGTTTTTCCATCAGGCTTCCCTACAAAAGAGAAAATCAAGCAACAAGATTTGGTCCCCTTACAAATGTGGGTCCTTTGGCATTAACTTTATCGTTAGGAACCTCAGAATTTTTGGGAACCCATCTAATAACACCTTTAGGAATAGAAAATTTTCTAATTTTACAGAATCTAACAGAGTGGCCTCTCTTTATGCAGTAAAAACATGTAACAACCGGTTGTTTCAATTTTTCAATCGGTTGTCTTTCTGGCACTTTTGAAAAAGGCTTTGAAATCCCACTTTTCTTACTCTGTGGATTAAATCCTAAATCTAATTTTCCAAAAACACAATTTTGAGATGCCAAGGCAGTCTTAAAGTTGGATTTTCCCTTTGAAAGCTTATCCATAGTTTTCACAATATATTGAACCTTCTTTTTAAGAGATTCACAAATTTCACTAACAAGTGAGTCACACTTGCAAGAAGAGTTCTTGTAAAGCAATTCTAGATTTTCGAAATCAATTTTTGAATTTTCCAACTCTTCTTCCAGTGTCTTGACTCTATTTTCAAGCCAGCTATCCAACCCTTTCAACCGCTTGTTCAAGAGAGCCAATCGGTTAGCTTACTCATCTGTTTCTTTAAAAGTTTGAAGAAGTTGACTATAATTTTCAGCATTTAAAGAAGTACAAGAACTTACACTACTTGCATCATTCTCTTCCTTGGCCATAAGACACAAATTGGATTCTTCATCTTCACTTGATAAGGAGCTTGATGAAGAGACATCATTTTCATCCCAAGCAATGTAGGCTCTTTTTGATTTTCCTTTCTTTACCTTCTTGCTTGACTTCTTTTCTTCGCTCTCTTTATTTGGGCATTCAGCCTTTATGTGCCTCTGTTCACCACAACCATAGCAAGTATATTTGTTAGCATTAAAATCACTAGATTTCTTGTTGCCTTACCTCTCTTGGTTGGAGTCTTTGTTGCGGTTCTTCTTCAAGAATTTGCTGAACTTTTTGGACAACAAACTAAGGGTCACTCCCTCACTTTCATTGTAAGGACCTAGAAACTTTAATTGGAATGAAAGTGTTATATTTAAATAATTTCAGAAGATGTTATTATTTAAAATACAAAGAGCTGGTAATAGAAGTTTCGTAGTAGTCGAACCTCGGACGTCGCCCAAGGTCTGGGGTCAGCTGGTAGAGGTCGGTCAGCTGACCATTGTATTAACCAAGTAGTCAGGTGCGATGACTTTATCGTGAGGTAATCACGTGGGTGTGCTCGAGGAAGACATGTGGATCAAGAAGAGTAAAGGAAGAAAAGTGTAGCTTAGAAGTCTACGAGATCGCCGTTGTTGAAGACGGAGGCGATCTCCGACTTCTCTGGCACATAATCGCCTGTCGCCTAGAGGACACATGATCGCCAATCGCCTATGGTGTACGTGATCGACGGGAGTGCACTTAGTATGTGGTCAAGATGCTGGATTAACCATAGTGGGTTCCAAAAACCACGCGTATGAAGGTGTGGGTTAAGCCTTAGATACGCTGGGCATGCGAAGCTCTATGCTTGAGCATAAGAAATCGTCCTTAGTGTTGCATGCATGGGCGCACGAGGAGTAGTGCTGATCTATTCTTGGAAATGTGAAGCTACCGACGTCACCAAGCCATCTGGAGGTGATACCTTGGACGTAACATAATGGGAGGATGAACCTTCAGCAAGGTGTGACGATGTGACATCGGTGACCAGAGTAAGGCGATGTGTTCTCGTCACACACAAGGGCGATAAGAGATCGCCAACAGGATGAGAGGAACATCGGTCATCAACCAGGATGGGAGACACATCGGTGGTCTGCCAGGGTGAGACATCGGTTGTCTGCCAGGGTGAGACATCGGTGGTCCTCCAGGGTGAGACATCGGTGGTCTGCCAGGGTGAGACATCGGTTGTCTGCCAGGGTGAGACATCGGTGGTCCTCCAAGGTGAGACATCGGTTATCTGCCAGGGTGAGACATCGGTGGTCCTCCAGGGTGAGACATCGGTTGTCTGCCAGGGTGAGACATCGATGGTCCTCCAGGGTGGGACATCGGTTGTCTGCCAGGATGAGGAATCAGTCGTCCGTCAGGAAGAGGAACCAGTCATCGCCGGGATGAGAGGCACATCAGTCATCTCCGGGATAAGAAGGACATCAGTCATCGCCGGAATGAGAGGCACATCAGTCGTCCGTGGATAGTCATCGCGCGAGCAGTCATCGGTGGAAGGTTATCGCGCAATGTCATGTTTCACACCGATAAGGTGGGACCCAGGCTCCCCAGCATGAGACGTCTTGCATGCGTGACACGTAGACATTAGGAGTGTTTCAGAATAGTAGCATCAGAGAGTTGGTATGCGCAGAGACCCACGTGGCCATACTGTTTAAGGAAGTGTGCACGCAAGCTTTCCTGCAGAGTGGGTGGTGGCAGCGGCATTTCTGGGCAAGTTGGTTTAGATTCAAAAACTCACTTCTGAGAGGCAAAGAACGTTGTTGTGGTTCAAGAGTGACAGAGTGAGTTTACCTTCATCCTTCTCTTTTCTCTCCTTCGCGCTGCGATTCAGGCATCCTCAAGCACCAGTACGACGAGCGACGACTGCCCTTGGACTCCTGGGAAGTTCTCTGCGAGTTTTCCGATCAGGACGCTAAAACAGAGTTCGGGTATCCTTAAGTTCGGTGGGTTAGAGCTCGTAGTGAGATTTTACGCAAGTCCAGGTAAGGGAAGCTAGCATTTTCGTTTATAAAAACTTTAGGCGAGTAGGTTCTGAAGTGAGGGCGACGTGGTCGCCGGTTTCATATTCTTTTTCACGATGCTCTGTTTTTATGTGTGGGGCGACGTGATCGCCGGTTTTAATGTTGTTTTCGAAATCCCCTGTTTTAGTGTCGCTTTGAACTTGTTTGAGATTGATATGTGAAATGCATGTGATATTGGAAAATCTGAACCTTGGTACGATTGTTGCTGTGGTTGGAATCGTTCATTTAAGTGTTGTATGGTGCATTGGGTGAATTGATGATATCTAGCTGTCCTGTGTGGACTTCACTAGCTATCCTGTGTGGACTTCACGAGCTGTCCTGTGTGGACTTCACTAGCTGTCCTGTTTGGACTTCACGAGCTGTCCTGTGTGGACTTCACTAGCTATCCTGTGTGGACTTCACGAGCTGTCCTGTGTGGACTTCACTAGCTGTCCTGTGTGGACTTCACGAGCTGTCCTGTGTGGACTTCACTAGCTGTCCTGTGTGGACTTCACGAGCTGTCCTGTGTGGACTTCACTAGCTGTCCTGTGTGGACTTTACAGTGGTGTGGTATGTGTCTATGTGTGGTGAGTCAGTGGAAGTCTGACGTGAGAAAGAGAATTATTTAAATTTGATAGACACTTGATGGTTTATGTGAAACAAATAACACTTGATGAAATTGTGAAGTGTGTGAAATGAATGGGAAAATTGATGGATTTTACGTGGGTGTTTTAAATCTGTTTTATATTGATTTTAAAGTTTCGTACTTCAAGTTTTAGAATAGCTAGCTTACCCTGTGTAACATCCCGCCAAATTTCTTTTCATAAATATAAAATGAATTAAAGGTAAAACAATAATATTTAAGTGAACATAATTATATATAAGTAATGAAGTTGCTCCTCACAGGGAGTTTAATACATAACTGGTCAAATTTTCTCAAAACTTAACAAAATACAGTCAAATACATCGAAACCGGCGGTCTCCATACATAAACCGGCGATCTCCTAACAGAAGCCCCAAAACAGGCGATCTGCTATCATGGCAGAAAACAGGCGATCACCACAAAGAGATAGAAACAGGCGATCTCTTCCCCGGCGACCACTCACTAAGGAGCTCTACTTCCTGGAAGATCATCTGCTCCCGTGTAAATTATACACGATCATCACAGTTTTAAGAAAACAGCCACAAAACCAAAACACGCAGGGTAAGCTAGATATTTTAAAGAAAGTTTAGATATGAACTTTTAAAATCAAGATAAAACAAATTCAAGGTACCCACGTAAAACTATAGAGTTTCTCATTCCCTTCACCTGGTCGCCAAGAAATCACACATTTCACAATATTCTCAAGAGTCATTCTATTTCACAAAATGCATCAAGTGTATATCAATTCAAAGTTCCTCATTTCTCACGTCAGACTACCACTGACTCAGCACACAAGACACTTGACACTACTTCCGGAAGACTCGTGCATTGACTAGACTCAGAGATCTGCACCTGTCATACTGCCCACTGTGAAATCACACACATTCACAGGGTCGCCGTGAAATCACACACATTCACAAGCGAATAAATGAATCTCAATATCATCACTATCCTAGCATGACAGGGTTAATCCACACAACAGGCCGAGCTCGTTCTTTTTCACACGACTCACCCATTCATATGAACCTCCTTCGACTCTCAACGCCTGAATAACTTCATCTATATGAATCCATTATCTCAGGAGAGTCAGGATAATCTCATTATAGACATCACCGATCAATGCACATCCTACACGATCTTACACGGTATTTTCTTTCCTGAAAATACTATGCCTTGATCCCACATTCACCACATTCAACACATCACATAACACTTAAAGGAATGATTTCAATCACAGCAAAACTCACTCCAAGGTTCTTATTTTCGAATATCTCATTTAAATCTCAAACAGTTTCAAAGCAACACCAAAAACAGGGAGTTCGCAAACAACGCCAAAACCGGCGATCTGGTTCAAAAACAAGGTATTTCGAAGTCTGTATTTAAAACCGGCGACCACGTCGCCCAAACACATAGAACAGAGCATTCACGAAGATGAAAACGAAACCGGCGACCACGTCGCCCTCACTTCAGAAACAGCTAATCTATGGCTTGTATTGAAAATGAAGGCTAGCTTCCCTTACCTGGACTTGCGCAAAACACCAAGAGCTCCAAGACCCACCGAGCTTAAAGGATGCCTTAGCTCTGTTTTAGCGTCTGGTTTGTAGGACTTGCAGAGAAACTCCCAGGTGCTCCAATGGTGGCCGTCGCTCGTCGTACTCTTGTGTGAAGGTGCCAGAATCGCAGCGCGCAGGAGAGAATGGAGGAGAAGGGAGGTAAACTCACTCTTTTGCTCTTGAACAACTGCAACGTTTCCCTCTCCCAGAAGTGGGTTTTTGCATCTTAAACCAGCTTGTCCACAAAAGCAGCTGCCACCACCCACTCTGCAGAGAAGTCTGAGTGTACGTTTCTCTGAACAGTACGACCATGTTTGTCTCTTGCGCATGCCAACCACTGCCCTGAACAGTACGACCGCGAGTGTCTCCTGCGCATGCCAACATTCTGATGTCACTATTCTGAATCATCCTTTTTGTCTACGTGGCGTACGTGCAGGACGTTCCATGCTGGGAGTCTGGGTCCCACCTTCTCTGTGTGCAACTCGACATCGCGCGATAACCTTTCGCCGATGACCTCTCGCGCGAAGACTATCCACTGAGGTCTCATACTGGCAAACGACCGATGTCTCTCCCTGGAGAACGACCGATGTCTTTCCCTGGAGGACGACCGATGTCTCTCCCTGGAAGACGACCGATGTCTCTCTCTGGGAGACGACCGATGTCTATCCCTGGCGACACCCGCATGCCTCTCGCGACCCGGCGATGCCTGCATGCCTCGCGTCTCGACGACGCCCGCCCGCATGCCTCTCGCGCCCTGGCGACGTCCACATGCCTCGCGCCCTGGCGATGCCCGCATGCCTCTCGCGCCCTGGCGATCATGTGTAGTAGACGACCGGCGATCTCATAGTCTTCTAAACTGCACTTTCCTTCCTTTTTATTTTAAATAAAAGCATACTTAGAATTCATTTAAAATATATCTCTTTTTATTCCAATTCAATTTTACAGGTCCTTACACCCTGTGTTTTGTTCTGTGGCTATTTTTCTTAAAACTGTGATGATCGTGTATTTTACACGGGAGCAGATGATGTTGCAGGTAGTCGAGCTCCTCAGTGAGCAGTTGGAGGAAGAGATCGCCTGTTTTCTTTTTATGCTGTATTTTGGTTTTATTTCGAAACAGTTGATGGAATGTATTAAAACCCCTATAAGAGGGACGTTTCTTTTTGAGATACAATGTATGGGATAATGTATTTTCAATATATATACATATGTTGATTTTATAAATTAATGTCTACGCTTATTTTATTATATAAATATGAAAAGACTTTGAGGGGCATTACACTCATCACTTGAAGCTTGGTTGTTCTTGTGCTTGGAAGCTTTCAAAGCAATGTTTCTTACATGGTTATCTTTACTTTCTTGAATATTAAGCCTATTCATCTCCAGCTCATGTTCTTTGAGCTTTCCAAACAAAGAAGCTATAGTCAAAGATGTCAAATCTTTAGACTCTGAGATGGCTGTGACTTTCGGTTGCCAAGATCTATCAAGACATTTTAGAATCTTGATGTTCAACTCTTCTTTGTCAAAAGACCTTTCCAAGACTCATAAGGTGATTAACAACATGAGTGAATCGCTTTTGCACATCCACAATCGATTCTCCTTTAATCTCATACTCTTGGATTAGAGTATGTTACCTTGCCCTCTTTACATCGTTGGTTCCTTCATGAGTTACTTTTAGAGTATCCCACATCTCCTTAGCAGATACACATTGTGAGACCCTGAAAAACTCATCAAAATTTAAGGCAGAGGTGATAATATTCTTAGCAATACAATCAAACTTTGCTCTTTTATTTTCTGCATTAGTCCATTGGGACCAAGGCTTTTCAATAAAAACACCATCTTTTTCAAGCTTAGGAATAAAAGGGTCATTTTCAATTGCATCCCAAATTCCTCTATCAAGAGATTCAACAAAGATTTTCATTCGTACCTTCCAAAACTGGTAATTCAAACCACAAAATAAAGGTGGCCTATTTATTGAGAAACCCTCCCCAAAAGGTAATTTTTCAGCCATAAGAAAAAGGTTTTTAGGATCAAACTTGAATACTTTTCAAGAACCAAGCTCTTGATGTCAATTGTTAGAATATATGGCCTTAAACAAGAGGGGGGTGAATTGTTTTTGAAAGATTTTCGCAAAGATTGAAGGTATAATGCAATTCAATGCAGAATCACAGAGAAAGAAATCAAGGAAACAAAGAAACAAAACTGTTTAAGTTAATTTCCAAAAAATCAACCAGTTGTTTTTTGCAATTCAACCGGTTGTTTTTATCAGCAGTGATTAAAACAACTTTAAAGCAGAATGTAAAGGAGTTCAGAGCAAGAGAAAAACACACAAGCAATTTATACTGGTTCACTCTTATTCCAAGAGCTACATCCAGTCCCCAGAAACCACTGGGAATCTACTATGCAATCAAAAACCAGATTACACACAACCACACCAAAGAAGTGACCTTGAACACTTCAAGCCACACACTTCCTTTGGCACACAATACCAAAGAATTCAAAACACCCTCTGATCCTGCTTACACTTCCAATATTAAGAAATACAAGAGATAAAGAAAGGATTACACCTGATCAAAATCAAAATGAAAGATTGTAGCAATCCTATTCCACTCCTTTGTGAAAATCCAAAAGCTTGATGCAAATCTTGAAAACTCAAATATGTTTTCTCAATCTCAAAATGTCTAAACTGTTTTCTTTTTAAATCTTTAGGAGCATAAAACAACCTTTATATACTCCAAATGTTTATTAAAAACATTTAAAGCAAGAGCCAAAACAGTTAGAAAACATTTAAAGCTGATTTATCAAACTTAACAGGAATTCTGTTATGGATTTTCAAAAAACAATCGATTGAATTTTCGAAACAACCAATTGAATTGGTTTGACAACAAAGTCAACCCAGTCAAACAGCTTCAAACCCTTTTCAAAAACCATTAAGTGTCAAACAACCGATTGAAACGATAAAACAACTTTAGAAAACAATATTTTTCAAAAAGGTTTTAATTCAAATCAGTTTTAGATTCAAACAAAGAGTGGATTACACATAAATCTACCCAGATCCCACCCACACAAGTAGCAACTCCAGCCTTCCACCAAACACCATGGATTTGGAGACATCAAAGCTCAACCAAAGCTCAAGATCATCCTTGATCAACAGGAGGAAAATCTTCTAGGCGTCAAGCAACCTTGAAGCTAGGTTTTTGGGTCCAATATAGGGGGAACCTGTCCACAAGGGTTGGGTTCTTCTTATTAGCATGGAGCTTTAAAAAGTGGCCTTTGAAGTTTTTATAAGAAGACCAAAAGAAGGTGAGCAAACCTCTTCTAGGGACACCGGTAAGGGATACCCAGAGTTGGCACAATCATTTGGCCTAAAAAAAATAAAGAAAAACTTCCACGAATGGTGAAAGGCCAAGTTGGGAACAGAGAGTAGAGAAGGCTTAGACGAATGCCCAACTATTTAGGTGTAGCTGGGCAGGGGCACCGTTTAATTTGATCAATAGCTCCTTCTCAAAAATGGTAAGGGGAAGACGTAAAAGGACCTTTTTAAACACAGTGGCATAAAAGAAACAACTGGGACCTTCCGAGTCAGAGGATTCATTACAGCAAACAGGTTCATCCTCTCTACAAGGAACTGTGTTTATCTTATCATTCTCCCTACCAAAATGGCAACCACTGTTTCTAAGGGTTACTATCTGTCCATGGCAGGTATAGGAAGAGGTTTCTTCTAGAAGTTTTAGGGTGCCAAAGGGTATAGGGTTTTGTAATCCATGGTGGGTTGTATCTAAAATACAGGCACAAGCAGAAATACAAATTGAACTCAATAGACAGGACAAGTAAATCACAGGCAAGACAAATGTGCATTTGAAGTTCATGCAATACGATAAGCAAATAAATACTCATCATCGACCGAAAAACGAATAAAAAAGATAATCCTAGCTCAGGCAGTAATCATGAATGCTCGAAGGTATAATCAAGCGGTGCAAATTGATGATATGAATGCGTCATGGTAGAATTTGAGAAAGGAAAAATACCTATTGTGATCGAAAGTTATAAGCTTTTGGGTTTTTAGGGTGTCGAGAAACAGAGAGCTCTAAGCGACAAGAAGGCCGTGGAAGAAAAAGAGTTTTTTGAGTTGGAAGTAATGGAACAGTATGGCGCTAAAGGGGTTTTGTGAAGTGGAATTCGAAAGAGTAAAGGTTACCCCACCATCGATGTTGTGCCATGTGTGCGCCTAGGATTGAGTATGGTGGGATGTCACTTCAGAGACGCTTGGTATGCCGCGCCACACCTACCTACTGAGAAATCGTCACGTCAGCCGCTAGGGCACTTGAAGACTCTTCTCTTAGCCTAGCTCAGCTCGAGCCTGGGGGGCTTGTGTATTGGGCAGGAGTGCTTGGGTGCTCGGATCTTAGTTTGGGTGTAGAATAGCTCGGTTTAGGCTGGTGAGTAGTCAACTCGGTTATTGGGCCCTGGACGTGCGTCGAAGGTTTGACCCAATTTTATTGGTAAGCCCAATGGGGAATAATTAAAGAAATATGTTTTGTCATGCATTCATTTAGAGATAATTTTGTGCATATCTATAGTTATTACGTAAGTGAATATATGTGTAAATTTTATTAACTAAATATGTTGCACATTGGTCACATATTCATTATTAGATGTTAAGAATAACCCTAAAAGATAAGGGAGCACACGTAAAACAGAATGTTAGTCTATGGTTAGCACCTGAAGATAATTGGTGCCTGTGACAGGTAGTTTTTCTGTTAAGATAAAAGATTAAATGTTTTCAGTTATGGTTTCAGTTGAGATTATATTATCATAAGTGAAAGTTGTTACACGAATAGTTATAAAAGAGGCTTGAGACCCTAGGTGAGGGTAGGTTATTTCTGCACACTAGACTGAAACTGATTACTTTTTCATAAGCCTTCACTGACTTGATCGTCGGAGTATAATCAACAAGTAGGGTGCCTTTTGTCATAACGAAGCCACATTCCGATGCGACAAAAAGACACAAATCAAAAATCTAAAAGAGACAGATTCGAAGAGGAGCGTTCAACCCAGGTCAACCAGCAAAAGAGTCAATCGGAAAAAGAGTCAACCGGTGAGAACAAGGTTCACATAGCATAAAAGGGAGTGTACTTAGCGAAATGGGCTTGTACCAAGACCGCTTTTTCAAGACAAGGCACCTAGAATTAGGGTGTTTAGCCTACCTTCTAGAAGATGTGCCTAAAGGTGCAGTTTTGACCATGGTCAACACCCTAGGCAGCCCCTCTCCCTTTGTCCATTTTACCCTTCCCCATCTTGCCCACCAAGGCACCTATTCCTATAAATAGGGTGCCTTGCCTCATGTATTCACAACCTTGAATTTGAATAGTAAAGAAACTCTGCAGGAGTGATTTTGTGAGCTCATGTTGGGTCTTATCTTGGGTGGGTAATATCTTAAGTGGTGGCTCTAGTTATCTAGGTCTTATCTTGGGTGGGTAATATCTCAAGTGGCAGCTCTTGTAGCACTCATCTTGAACTCTCTTTGCTCTAAGTGGCGTGACTTCCTTTCTTTCCATAAGCTTTCTTCAACTCTTCCTCTTTTATCTTTATTTGTGCCGTCCACCATTCCATATATGTCTTCTTCTTTATTTGTTCCTTGTCTCTAATTTCGTTGCATCACTTATCACCTTATAATTGTCTTTTTCTCTTTCCCTTCTGAAGTGCACCTTCACACTTACTTAACCACTTGGTTATGTTCGTGTCCAGTGGGAATTGTCTTAGGGTTCTCACCATAATTGTCAATCCAAAATTCATAAACAAAAGTGAAACCATTAAAATGTGCCAATCTCAAATCAAATCACATCACTTCGCCTCATAGAACAAGTTAGGAAACTTAACATGTTCAAATGCGTCCTTTAGCAAGTCTAGAATCATGGTCATTGCTTTGTCACTCATTCTACTCATGTACTTGATATGGTACAACTTCAACATGAATGATAACTTCGAATACTTTGTACAACCTTCATATAAGGGTTCATTATTGTCCCTCATCAATCCATCAAAGTTTGTATTTCCTCCATCACCCACCATATTAGTTTGCATACCATCAGCTTCAGTATCCTTATCATGCCCCGCAAACCCGAATGCATCATTTAACATGTCTTCCATTGGATTTTGAGATTCCAATAAATCTTCAATGACATGCACACTTGTAGCGACCATAGACTCAGTTACAATTGGTCCTTCACCGTGCAAATACCAAGTTTTGTAGTTCTGAGGGAAAGTTGTATGTTAAGTGTTCTTGAACTACATCCCTTGTTTGTCACTTTCTGAAACCACACTTTGCACATGGACACTCAATTACAGGACCATTAGCATGTTGAAATGCAATATCCAAAAACGCGTTCAACCCATTTGCATACTCAATGGTGTTTCGTGGTTTACAAATCCACGATTTATCAATTGGCATGACTACAACAAAACAGCAAAATAAAACATTACTTATCTAGTAATGTGTACATATATCAAACTAAAGTTAGCTCTGTTAAATAAAACAGAGTTAACTAAAATAAGTAACTACATGTTTGGTAACTAAGTTAACTCTGTTAAATGAAAAAAAAAGTTAACTAAAAGAAATACTTAACTAAAAAAATAGTTAATTTAAACAAGTAAGTAATAAATAGTAAAATAAAAAATAAAAAACTTACTTTGAGTGATGGTGGTCAAAACTGAATCAGCTGCTAGGTGATTGTGAAGCTGAAAAATGTCCATTAAACACACCAAAGATAGAGGTTATCATTAAATTACTTCACTAATCAAAGAAGAAAAAAACATACAGAATATGTAAAACTGTAAAATTTTTTCAAAACTTTAAAATTATTTACAGTTTTATGGAGGCATTAGTAGGGATTTTCAAGTTTTATGAAGGCAAGTTCACAACAGTACCAACTTCCAACCATCTTTCCAAATAATCGAAAATGAATTCATTTTGTAATTCAATTAAAATGCTTTCCAAATAATCTGGAAACTAATAAACCTTCTGAAACTAGTATGACACTTGTCCTGAAATACAAGTTCAATTACTGAAAGAAATAAAAGAAAACTGTAAAAATAAATAAATAAAAAATAAATAAAAAAAAAAAACTGTAATAACCATAGATGGAAATCTCTGACATGGTTATCCATCCATATGGTTATCAAATTCAGAAAATTTCCGATTAAAATCATATGCGTACAACAATACATATGAGCATAAGTGCAGACTGACTCAACCATGAAACGATCCATAAATTTCTATAAAAGACTAATTAACTTATTTAGGAAATATACAAAAATATCCATCCAATTTGTGTTTTACCTCAACAGATATATGATACAGGAGCAGAATGTGCATGAGAAAGATAATTAATGATTTCTGAACATCCTTCATAGTGACTTCTTACGAAAATAAAAACATTGTTTACATATTAAACCTATTTAATGGGATGGTATCATTTAAAAAAAATATTAAAAGAAAAAAAAATACTCAAATCAAAACCAGGTTTTAGCCTCTGAGAAGATAGCCTTGATTTCTTCAAATTTTTTAGAGATAAAAGCCAAAGTGATCTATGAAGAACTCGAAATGCACTGAAACACAAGAGATAGAGGCTATTTTGGTGACTATTTTCCACTATTTAAGTGGGACTTGGTGCAGAGGACTTTCCGTCCCTTGGCCACAATTGGATTTGGAAAAAAATGGTGCAGTCGCTCCAATTATTTTGATGTCTTGCTAACAATAATTTGAGGATACTGTAGAACAATCATTATTAATTATGTGGTGTTAGTAAAAGTAAAGTAGCACACACAAAAATTGTCTAAATAGTTGAAGCATACATTAAAATTAAATTAATAAAGGCTTGCTAGGAGGAAAAAAAAGTACAAGTTATATAAGTTTGATATTCATCCATTTTATTATATTAACATTTGTAGCATACACTCACATAAAATTAGCAGTATAATTGTAAGTATATATATATATATATATATATATGTATATATATATATATATGTATGTATGTATATATATATATATATGTATGTATGTATGTATATATATATATGTATGTATGTATGTATATATATATGTATGTATGTATATATATATATATATATGTATGTATGTATATATATATGTATGTATGTATATATATGTCTGTATGTATATATATATATATGTATGTATATATATATATATATATATATGTATGTATATATATATATGTATGTATGTATGTGATCCGATCGGCCATCGGCAGTTCTGACGTCAGCAGCAGATGACCACGTGAACCACTCACAGGGTGACACGTGGAAGCAGATACGTAAATCATGGTGGAGATCATTCGGAGCTGTGATCGGTGGTCGGTCCCTGAGTAGCCATCGCCAGCAGACCAGTGCCTAGAAGGAGAGCGCGACGAAGTAAAGAAGCGCTGATCAGTCATCGGTTCCTGGTCATCGGTCAAGGTGACACATCGATCATCGGTCAGGATGAGGGAGACCTCGGTCATCGGTATGTGTTGAGATGACATCGGCCGCGGCGATGTGAACAACGCAACCAGTGATCAGTAAAGCGCCCAGAGGCAGGGAGTGACCTAAGTCGCGAGATGACCATGCATGAAGATGGGAAGACGCAGTTAGGTGTAGAATCCTGCTGGGACAAGAACCCATCAAGGTTAGAGTCTCCCAGTGAGGTTGCATGCATGCCACGTGGACCGTGAAGGTGTTCCCAGAGATTAGGTAGGGCAGATGGGCACAGAAATTGAGGGGTACAGAGGTACCCACGCGGCCCTCTCTGTCAGACTTTGCACTCAAGTGAGAAAGGCCTGCACGCAAGGTAGCCCTGGGGGGTGGATAACGGCGGTGCAGAGTAATCAAGTGGCCCTAGAGGTAGCCAGTAGGGGGCGACGCGGGATTATATGAGGAAGAAGAACGCTGAACCAGGTATGCAAATTTTGCCACACAATACACAACACGAACCGAGAACACTCAGTTTTCGAATCAAAGAAGACTGAGGGCACACACGAGTCTCACACAGAGAGATCCTAGAGAGAGTTTCGGTGTTCCTGTTGCCTGACTTGAGCGTCGAAGCTATAACGGCCGCTAGAGGCGCCGTCTGTGTGTTTTGCAGGCATCATTTGGAGTTCCGGCGAAGGTTCCTGGAGCCTCCTTGCAGAACGTGCAGTAGTTAGAAGGCTAGACGAAGGAGTGACGAGGCACTTTTCCCACGCTCGAGTCCGCGGCAGGATCGGTATGTATGTATATGTATGTATATATATGTATGTATGTATTACCTTTCACATGCTAAGTATGGCAGATTGTAAGTGTAGTCATTTGATTAAATGCATGCTTGGTTGGAGCTATTATGTTGAAAAAATAATTTCTTATCTTATCCAAAAGCATTCTCAGAAAACTAAGATAATAATGGGTTTTTCTCCCCAAATGCTAATTCAAAACTGTACTAAGTTGGTAGGACTGAAACAATACTAATTGCAGCAGTGGTAAAGTTTTTTTTTATTTTTTTATTGCTATGTTTAGGTGAAACATATAGAGAGAGGCATCAATCTGTCATATGTGAATGAAATTTATTGTACTGCTGATTACCTTGGAAAAGGTTTCAGAATTGGCATCGTGGCTGTCATGATAGCATTGACTGTAAGCAAACTTTGAAACTATTATCCTCACATGCAGAATATTTTTCCATTTACTTTTGTGTGTTTTATGTGTTGTTATTAAATCTTTTATTTTGGTTATCAGGAAGCCACAACAATTGGAAGAACATTTGCTTCCATGAAGGACTACGAATGTTGTTGGTTCATTCACTTCCTGTTATGTGGCAACCGGTAAGTTACAATATACGTCTTATAATATTTTTCTTTTAGCTGCTATAACCATATAATTCATAGTAAAATGAAGAAAAGGGAGAAGAGAAGTTATGATTATTTGGGTAAATTACACTTTATTTCCATGTAATTTACTCATTCCAAAATACCCCACATTGTTTCTTTCTATCACTTAGCCCACTTCAAATTTGGTATAACTGGATAACTAACTTTTTTGGTTTACTTAGTGGTAGTTCAACATTTTTCTCAACCTAACCCCCCTTCAAAGCTTTATTTTTTCAAAGAGGCTAATGTGTAAAAATGAAATAACTTTTTTTGGATAGGTTGAGAAGGACCTTCTAAGAGGGTAATTTATTTTTTTAAAGCATTTAATATGTTTTGTTGAGAATAATTTCCACCAAAAACAGAGCACATAATAAAAAACAAACTTATATACTTTTTATATGAGCATTTATGTGGTTGTTAAAGTTCAACTTTACCCGTGATTGCCATCAACATTTTCTATTTCACATCAAAATCATTGGAAAAAAAAAAACCAACACTAAAAAAGATATAAACTACAAAAGGTAAAAATCAAACTTCATCCCTCCAAAAATTTAATATTGCTGCATGAATCAATAAAACTAAATGGTCAATGGAGGCAACAATGATAATAAAAGTAACTATAGTGAAATCATAATGCATTTACTCGTTATACGGATTCTAAACATTGAGCAGTGATAGATAAACCAATAAAGTTAATTGAAAAGAGAAGATTGGTAAATATGTTTATTCTCTTAGTTTCTTCCATTGTTAGAGCACACCATGAAGTTAAGCCTATTTTAGGAAATAGAAAGAGTACTTTTCCTAGTAATGCACTACAAAAAAACGTGTATGTAGTGACGGTTATTTTTGTATAACCTGGTGTTTATAACCGCCACATTTTACATCTGTGGCGGTATCGCATACCGCCAGCATTCTTGCCGCCACAAAGTTTAATGTGGCGGTCAAGTGAGAACCGTTGTAGCAGGCGCCATATTATACATTGTATAATGTGGCCGTTTTAAACGTATAACTTACGGCAGTTACAAATGTCATAATTTTCAAACTGGTAAACCAATTTCAACGTAAACTGTGGCAGTTATAAACGCCACTTAATACGGTATAGTATGGCGTTTATGATAACCTTTATGACTGTCATAATTCAAATATTAAATATTTAATTTTATTTTTAATACTTTTAATAATTTATTTTATTCTGTTTTATAATTTAATTTCATATTATAATTAAATTTCATATTTTAATTAAATTTTATATTATAATTAAATTTTATATTATAATTAAATTTCATAATATTATTTAATTTCATATTATAATTAAATTTCAATACACAATTAAGTTTCATAATATAATTAAATTCTAATATAAACTAATTTCATAATATAATTACTTCATAATATAATTAAAATTGAGAAATATAATAATCAAAAGATGACTTCATTCATTCATTTAAAGAACAGAGTTGAAAATGTCAAACTAATCCAAACAAGTAAATTAAATTGTCAAAATATAAATTGTTTCACTTTCTAAACATATTACAACTATAACTCCAATCCTAATTTGTCTTACTGCCTCCACTTGATCTTATATTCTGGTTTGATGATGGAGCATCACTTCCAACATCTGGTGCCTAAAATAAGTTAAAATATGTTTAAAGTTAACTGACCATTTTTAAAAAAGAAATGAAAACAATATTAGAATAAAATTTTAAGTATATAATTTAGACATCATTAATAAATGGTTGTACCAAATTTGCTGCCATTGAAGCCAAATGTTCCGGCACGTCTGGTCTAGAAGCAATGTAGGCTAGCAGAGTATGCATTTGGCTTTTTACAGTTGCAAGTTCAGTTGCCATCTGGTCCACCTTTTCTTCAACATTTGTTGAAGACCCACCACTAGAGGAACCATGAGTCATATTGCTTAACCTTGTTGTGGACTTCCTGAAAGCAAGGGTTGGACAAGCTCCATATGAAAGTCCTCTGACCCTCCCTGGATGCTCCTTTCCAAAAATGACACCAACTGGATCATTTGGAGATATATCTGATGCAGTGTCTGGATTTTGCAGCATTAACTCATCAATTTTTTCCTACATAAAAAGGGAAGCAACCAACATTAACAAAGAAACACAGTCCATGTAGAAAAACAATAACAATAATAAAGAAATACTATTTATCAAATCCAAAACTTCGTGCATTTATAATCCAAGGAATTAGGAAATCTGCAATCTTTTATAAAGAAAATATGTTCCTAAAACAGTCCAAAACAATGTCAAAAATAGTCCAAGACAACATCCAAAATAGCCCAAAACAATCCAAAACAGTCCAAAAAAATATATACCCATGGTAGTCCAAAAATAGTCCAAGACAATATTCAAAATAGCCCAAAATAGTCCAAAACAATATATAACCATGGCAGAGTTAATATGTTCCTAAAACAGTGTCCAAAATAGTCCAAGACAGTATCCAAAATAGCCCAAAATAGTCCAAAACAATATATAACCATGGCAGAGTCAATATGGTCCTAAAACAGTCCAAAACAATACATACCCATGACGGAGACAATATGTTCCCAAAACAGTCCAAAAGAATGTAAAAAATAGTTCAAGACAATATACAAAATAGCTCAAAATAGTCCGAAACAGTATATACCCATGGCAGAGACAATATGTTCCCAAAACAATGTCAAAAATAATCCAAGACAGCATCCAAAATGGCCCAAAACAATCCAAAATAGTCCAAAACAATATATACCCATGACAGAGACAATATGGTCCTAAAACAGTCCAAAACAATGTAAAAAATAGTCCAAGACAGCATCTGCAAGAGCCTAAAACAGTCCAAAACAATACATACCCATGGCGGAGACAATATGTTCCCAAAACAGTCCAAAACAATGTAAAAAATAGTTCAAAACAATATCCAAAATAGATCAAAATAGTCCAAAACAGTATATACCCATGGCAGAGACAATATGTTCCCAAAACAATGTCAAAAATAGTCCAAGACAGCATCCAAAATGGCCCAAAACAATCCAAAATAGTTCAAAACAATATATACCCATGACAGAGACAATATGGTCTTAAAACAGTCTAAAACAATGTAAAAAATAGTCAAAGACAGCATCCAAAATAGCCCAAAATAGTCCAAAACAGTGTATACCCATGGCAGAGACAATATGTTCCCAAAACAGTCCAAAAACAATGTAAAATATAGTCCAAGACAACATCCACAACAGCCCAAAACAGTCCAAAATAGTATATACCCATGGCAGAGACAATATCTTCCCAAAACAGTGTCCAAAATAGTCCAATACAGTATCCAAAATAGCCCAAAACTGATATGTTATTAGAACTTACCCCAATGTCCATAGCTTCATCATTAACATATGTGCCATTCTTCCTCTTGTGTGTGATCTTCCACATCTCAGCTCGGCCAATTTCCCTACCAGTTTCAATTTTCTATACATTCCAAAAAACGATAATATAATTACAAAAATTCATAATATATTATAAATAAAAAAATATATGCCAAATTCACAAAGCTGTATTTAAGTAAATATACCAAATTATCCCTCCTTCTTGACAATGGCATAGCACCACCAGTGTGAGGAATAGTCTGTTTCTTTCTTATATCTCTATTCCTATTACACAGTTTCTACAAAGTAAAATAAAATCAGTTTTTGCAAATATAAAATCAAGCTTAGTGAAAATACATGAAATGAAAAGTATGTACCACTGTGGAAGGCTTGAGACGATAATCCACAAATATAGCCCACTGCTCCATGCTAAGACCATCTGGAATATTCTTTATTAGGTCATTTCTGCTTAACAGTGGGTCATAGAATTCATTCCAGAGCTTACATCTATACTCCCTCCATAATTTGCCAATTTTGAACATAACATCTCTTTTAGCAAGGTCTTCATTTACCTTGAAGCAAAAACGAGTCTTCAAATAATATAACAATTAGTCCATATATATATATATATATATATATATATATATATATATATATATATATATATATATATATATATATATATATATATATATATATATATTGAAAAAAAGAATTAAGAATGTACATATTTAATGTTGTATTGAATGTAGGGTCAATTACCTTCAGTGCACTCTCCCATATAGTATCCTTGTAAGTATCAGGGACAAATGACCAATTTTCAAAACTTATAGGCAACAATATATGATTTCCTGCTAGTTGTCCACAAACTCCAGCAAGCAAACCACGTGCTTCTCCAATGGGTTGAAAGTTGTAACATCCCGCCAAAATGCTTTTCATAATTATAAAATGAAATAAAGGTAAAACAATAATATTGAAGTGAACATATGTATATATATATATAATGAAATTTCTCCTCACAGGGACTTTAATACATATCCGGTCAATTTTCCAAAACTTAAACAAAATACAGCAAAATAGAAAAACAGGCGATCTCCTAACAGAAAAAGGCGATCTCCTATCAGAAGACAGAAAAAAGGGTGATCGCCTATCAGAAGCAGAAACAGGCGATCTCCTTCCGGCGACCACTCACTGAGGAGCTCTACTTCCTGCAACATCATCTGCTCCCGTGTAAATTATACACGATCATCACAGGTTTAAGAAAAAGCCAAACACAACACCAAAAACACAGGGTAAGCTAGATATTTGAAAGAGAATTTAGATATGAACTTTAAAATCAAGGTAAAACAAATTTAAAACACCCACGTAAAACCATCAACTTTCTCATTCTCTTCACATGACCATCAAGTAATCACAGATTTCACAATTTCCTCAAGAGTCGTTCAATTCACATAATTCCATCAAGTGTCTATCAATTCAATGTTTCTCATTTCTCACGTCAGACTTCCACTGACTGATCACACAAGACACTTGACACTACTTCCGGAAGACTCGTGCGTTGAACTTAGCATCCAGAGACCTGCACCTGTCATACTTCATTGTTGTAATGTTTCCACAGCCATGCGCATCAACACAATCTCGATCTCAATTTCATCACTCTCACAGTATGACAGGGTTAATCCATATAACAGGTCAAGTCAGTTATCTTTCAAACGACTTACCCATACATATGGACCTCCTTCGACTCTCACCAACTGAATGACTTCATCTATGTGACTCCATCATATCAGCAGAGTCAGGATCATCTCATTCACAGGATACTCACTGATCAATACACCTCATAACCAATCTCAACACGGTATTTCCTTTCCTGAAAATACTATGTCTTGATCCCACATTCACAACATTCAACACATCATATAACACTTAAATGAACGATTCCAATCACAACAAAACTCATTCCAAGGTTCAGATTTTCGAATATCACATTTAAATCTCAAACAGTTTCAAACAACACCAAAAAGAGGGGAGTTCGAAAAACAACGCCAAAACCGGCGATCTCGTCCAAAAATAGGGGATTATGCAATAACAGTTGAAAATCGGCGACCACGTCGCCCCATCATCTCAATCATCTAATATAAGGTTTTCGTTGGAAATAAGGCTAGCTTCCCTTACCTGAGCTTGCGCAAAACACCAAGAGTTCCAAAACCCACCGAGCTTAAAGGTGCCTTAGCTCTGTTTTAGCGTCCGGTCTGGAGAACTTGCAGAGAACCTCCCAGGTGTCCAAGGGTAGTCGTCGCTCGTCGTACTGGCGCTTGAGGGTGCCTGAATCGCAGCGTGAAGGAGAGAAAAGAGAAGGATGAAGGTGAACCCACTCTGTCACTCTTGAACCACAGCAACGTTCTTTGCCCTCAGAAGTGAGTTTTTGAATCTAAACCAACTTGTCCACAAAAGCCGCTGCCACCACCCACTCTGCAGGAAGCTTTCGTGCACGCTTCCCTGAACAGTACGACCACGCGTGACTCTCCGCATGCCAACTCTCTGATGTCACTATTCTGAACCACCCTTTTTGTCTACGTGTCGCGCGTGCAGGACGTCTCATGCTGGGAGCCTGGGTCCCACCTTATCTGTGTGAAACTCGACACCGCGCGATAACCTTCCACCGATGACCGCTCGCGCGATGACTATCCACCGATGTCTCATCCTGGAGGACGACCGATGTCTCTCCCTGGAAAACGACCGATGTGTCCCTCATCCTGGCGATGACCGTCTGTCTCTCATACCGGCGATGATTGATGTGCCTCATCCCGGTGATGACTGATTCCTCTTCCTGATAGACAACCGATGTCTCACCCTGGAGGACCACCGATGTCTCACCCTGGCAGACAACCGATGTCTCACCCTGGAGGACCACCGATGTCTCACTATGGCAGACAACCGATGTGTCTCCCATCCTGGTTGATGACCGATGTTCCTCTCATCCTGTTGGCGATCTCTTATCGCCCTTGTGTGTGACGAGAACACATCGCCTTACTCTGCTCACCGATGTCACATCGTCACACCTTGCTGAAGGTTCTTCATCCCACTATGTTACATCCAAGGTATCACCTCCACATAGCTTGGTGACGTCGGTAGCTTCACATTTCCAAGAATAGATCAGCACTACTCCTCGTGCGCCCATGCATGCAACACTAAGGATGATTTTTTATGCTCAAGCATAGAGCTTCGCATGCCCAGCGTATCTAAGGCTTAACCCACACCTTGATACGCGTGGTTTTTGGAACCCACTATGGTTAATCCAGCACCTTGACCACATACTAAGTGCACATTCGGTGGTCATGTCTCCTCTAGGCGACAGGCGATTATGTCCCAGAGAAGTCGGAGATCGCCTCCGTCTTCAATAACGGCGATCTCGTAGAAGACTTCTATACTACACTTTTCTTCCTTTACTCTTCTTGATCCACATGTCTTCCTCGAGCACATCCACGTGATTACCTCACGATAAAGTCATCGCACCTGACTACTTGGTTAATACAATGGTCAGCCGACCGACCTCTACCAGCTGACCCCAGACCTTGGGCGACGTCCGAGGTCCGACTACTACGAAACTTCATTTACCAGCTTTTTGTATTTTAAATAATAACATCTTCTGAAATTATTTAAATATAACACTTTCATTCCAATTAAAGTTTCTAGGTCCTTACAAAAGTTGTCATCATAGTCGACAACCACACGTATTCCACTGGGCAAGTTATGAGCATCCCTAACCTTGAGCTTCATTTTCTGAGTAACTCCATGCTCATCTACAAAGTATAATACATTAAGGTATCTGCAATGAAAGTAATTAAATTAAAAGAAAAACACAATAGCAAAATTAACATATCTTTACCTATAGTATCAACAAACCAATAGTGGTTTGACTGCCTGCCTTTTCTTGGTGTCACCCTTTCTGCTTCAGATTCTGATATATGCGGTTGTGCAGGCTGAGGGGTATGTGGTTCTGCAAACTCATATGCATGTGGCGATGTAGAGTCAGATGTATGTGGTAGTGCAGAGTCAGATGTATGTGGTAGTGTAGACTCAGACGTATGTGGTAGTGCAGAATTAGATGTGTGTGGTTGTGCAGATTGTGAGATTGGTGGTTGAGCAGACTTAGTTTGTGGTAGTGCTGCTGATTCAAAGGTAGGTTGTAAATTTTGTGGTTGTGCAGATTGTGAGATTTGTGGTGGTGTATGTCCAGATGCTTGTGGTAAAGGAGATCCAAAATGTGGTTGAGCAGATTCAATTATTTGTTGACGTGTACTTTGAGGCATGTCATTAAGTTGAACATAGTTCCCCACAGATGTTTCTGAACTATGTCCACCAATTGCCTTAAGCAAGTTCTTAATTTTCTTAGGCCTGGGCATATCTGCACATAAAAAGGAAAGAATGAGGAACAAAAACAAGATATAACAGTGCATATCAAAGTACATAATCAAATACATGTGCAATTGACATTAACCATACATGTGCAGTTTTATTAACAAACCAAGCTTATTATTACTCTGACATTGACTCATATTCATGAAGTTCATTATCATTGTTGTCCTCGTTTAATAACTCATCATCTTCATCATCCCTAAATAATGGAAAATCTTCAGACTTGCTGAAAAACTGATTTAAGTCTTGTTGTGGACATGGTTCCACTTCACAAACTTCATTATGTCCTTCTCCTATATCATACAAGTCTCGTGGTTTAAAGTGGATGACAATTTTCCAATCCTTGTTAACTTCATCATTAACATAATATACCATTTCAGCCTGTGAAGCTTCAATATACAGATCATGCTCCTCACGATCTCCCATGTGAATTAATCTTGAAAAATTAACCGAAGTGAAACCCCACGGATCCTTTCTAAGCCCCCTATCCCTTGTGGTGTCAACCCATTTTCATTTGAACAATGTCACTTTAAAACGACCATAGTAATTAAGCTCAATTATATCTTCTAATTTTCCATAGTATGCCAAATCAGCTTCCCTAATGTTTTGATCTGCCCTACTTGCAACACATGATGTTGATGAAGTTAAGTAAACTCCACTATTTTGGGTTTTTAACCCATGTTCTCGACTTTCGGTCCTAAATTTGAATCCATTTACATTGTAGGCAGAAAATCTTCTAGCATGTGGAGTTGGACCTTAAGATAGATACTTAAGATCATCTGACACTGTACTTGAAATGTCTGGGTTATTAATCTACAAAAATAAGGATTGAATGTGTGAAGATATGTTACAAATTTTAATCAAACAATTATGAAAAGATATTCTACGTACCCTTTGAGGAAACCAATTAATGAAATCCTTATTAACACTCCTTTCTATCTCTGTATTTGAAATTCTTCTCCCTCTAGACCTCCTTCGCAAATGACCTTTAAATTCCCTATGAAAATATTCATAACTAACGTGTTACTAATGACTCAATTAAAGAAACATTTTGAATATAATTAAATTTATAGTTGTGTTAACACTCACTCAATGAAAGGGGTGACTTCAGGGCAATTAAATAACACATATCGATGTGCTTGAGTTCTTTGCATGGTTGACAATTGAAAAGTTGAAGAGGCACTTACTACTCTACCAATTGGTGGGAAAATAGTACTCAATTGTGGCATATCTTTATTACAAGAATCATCCATACGTGAAGGTCTATTACTTCTTGTCTCGACCCCTTCCATATATTCAGAGCTAAAGGTCAGAACCTCTTCAGCCAGGTATCCTTCAGCAATGGAACCTTCAGGTTGTGCCTTGTTTCGAACATATGATTTCAAATGTCCCAAATACCTATAAAATAATTTTGCAATTAGGAGAATCAAACATGACGGTTAAGAATATTTGAACTCTATGTGCGCCAAAAACATTTACCTTTCTATAGGATACATCCAACGATAATGAACTGGGCCTCCAAGTTTGGCCTCACCAACTAAGTGACAAGTTAAATGCACCATAATTGTAAAAAAGGTAGGAGGGAACAACATTTCCATGTGGCAAAGAGTTTCAATGATGCGGGACTGAAGTTTATCAAGTTCGGTTTGACTTAAACTTTTGCCACATAATTGTCGAAAAAATGAACATAGTTCTACTACCACTGCAGTCACATTGTTTGGTAAAACATTACGTATGGCAATGGGTAGTAAATGTTCCATAAGAATATGACAATCATGACTCTTGAGGCCAAAAATCTTTCCAGCTTTCAAATCAATACACCTTGAAATATTACTTGAGTATCCATCTGGCATTTTGACATCTTTCAGTGTTTGTAAAAACGTCTTTTTCTTTGCTTTTGAAAATGAAAACAAACTTGGCCAAAATCTTCCTCTTTCATCTGGCCAAAGTTCCTTCCTTATGCCCATTTCTTTAAGTACCTTTCGGGCTTTTAAATTATCTTTTGATTTCTTAGGATCATTGAGTAACGTATACAAAACATTGTCACAAACATTTTTCTCAATATGCATGACATCTAAACAATGGCGTAACAAGTTCGTCTCCCAATAAGGAAGGTCAAAAAATATACTTCTCTTTTTCCATTGTTCAACTCCAACAACTTCAACAACATTCTTTCCCCGACCCCTTTTACTTGTATGAATAGGTTCTAATGATTTTCCAAATGTAACATTGACACCCTGAACTTGTTCAAATATGTCTGACCCTGACAAATGTTTTGGTGCTTCCCTTAGTTCATTTCTTCCGTCAAAAAGAGAACGACTCAGTCTGAATCTGTGGTCTTTATGTAAAAATCGACGGTGTCCCATAAAGTTGTATTTGCCCCTATACAACAAAGAAGACTCAGTGTCAAAGTTACAAGTTGGGCAAGCAAGACCAATGTGCGTGTTCCATCCAGATAAATTTCCTAGGCCAGGGAAGTCACTAATTTTCCACAACAAAGCCGCTCGCAATGTAAACATTTCTTTTTTCGAATAATCAAATGTTTGCACTCCATCAAACCAAAGCTCCTTTAATTCTTTTATAAGTGGTTGTAAGTATACATCAATGTCGTTTCCAGTCATTTGTTTTCCAGGAATTATCATGGATAGGATGAAAGAGGTTTGCTTCATACACTCCCAAGGAGGACGATTGTATGGGATGAGGACCACTGGCCATATACTATAGCTTGTACTCATGGTTCCGAAAGGGTTGAAGCCATCACTAGCTAAGCCCAGTCGTACATTTTGAGGATCATTTGCAAATTCTGGATGTAATAGATCAAATGCTTTCCAAGCCTCAGAATCTCTAGGATGCCTCATCAACCCATCCTGGTTATCCTTTGATACATGCCATGTCATAGATTCAGTTGTCTTAGAACTCATAAACAATCGTTGCAATCTTGACTTTAATGGAAAGTAACGCAAGATTTTTGCATATTGTTTCTTATCTTTATCTTTCCACTTAGATGTTTTGCACCGTTTACATTCTTCTAAGCTTTAATTCTCTTCACCCCAATATAGCATGCAATCTTTTGGACAAGCTGGTATTTTGACATAATTAAGACCAAGTTTGTTAATCACATTCTTGGCCTCATAAAATGAGTTAGGAAACTTAGCCTGTTCAAATGCGTCCTTTAGCAAGTCCAGAATCATGGTCATTGCTTTATCACTCATTCTACACATGCATTTTATATGATACAACTTCAAAATGAATGATAACTTTGAATACTTGGTACAACCTTCATATAATGGTTCGTTATTGTCCTTCAACAACTCATCAAAGTTTGTATTTCCTTCACCATGCAACATATGATCTTGTGCACCATCATCTTGAGTACCCTCATCAATGTGATCATCGCCATGCCCCACAAACCCAAATGCATCATTCAACATGTCTTCCATTGGATTACGAGATTGTATGAAATCTTCAATGACATGCGCACTTGTAACAGCCAGAGACTCATTTCCACTTAGTCCTTCACCGTGCATATACCAAGTTTGGTAGTTTTGAGGAAAAGTGCTACATGTTAAGTGTTCTTGAACTACATCCCTTGTTTGCCACTTTTTGAAACCACACTTTGAACATGGACACTTTATGACAACACCATTAGCATTTCCAAATGCAAATTCCAAAAATTCATTCAAACCATTTGCATATTCAATGGTGTTTCGTGGTTTAGAAATCCAACTTTTATCAATTGGCATGACTACAAAACAAAACACCATAACAAAAAATTGCTTATATACACGCATTAACTACATGAAATAGTTAACTGCTACCTACATTTACCAAATTTTATGGATCGTACAAACAAAAATTTAAATTTGCAAGTACTTCGATCATAGAAGCACATCATCCAATACCCTTAAAAACAGATCTGGATGCTTGAATATAAAATTAGATCCAAACCAATTTGCAAGGTAGTTTGGATCGATTGTTGTCTCTATAAATTTCTATAAATTTCTGAAATCAAGGAATTCAGATACCAGAGAAAACTAATTGCTGAGTATACAATATAAAGTACAAGAGAAGAGTGGGTGATTATATTTTGGTCCATCAAACGAAGGTGTTTACTTTATTAGAAGAAGAAAAAGGTAAAACTATTGAATTATATTGAATGCATTGTTTAAACTTGTTAAGCAAAGACATATTGGCATAGGAAACCAAATAGTTGAAAAAGAAATGCATAATCATTAAAGAAACTCGTCAGTGACACTGTTAAGATATTAGTGGTGCATATTAATCTATTATGTTACTTTTGTATAACCACATATTATGACATAGTTATACTATTCTTTTCCTGTAATAAATCAGATCTCTCCTTACACAGTAAAGCTCATGTAAGTAGTAAATGGCATATGCAGAAATAACGACTTCTCTCTAAAATCCTTTTGTTTTCCTATCTCTTTCTCTCCCTATGCAGGAACATAAATACCTGTCCGTTAAGAAGTATCTGAGGTGTCTCCTCAACTAAATTTCCAGCAAAGACAACTTGAACAATTTTTGACCCAATACTTTGCTCCTGTGTAATTTGACACTTTTTATTAGTTAAAATGTAATGGTGCATAATTATCAACTTGAGAAGTTGAGAGAAAAACAGGACAAACCTTCTAATCTCCTAAATGCCCTGTGATATGATCAATGAGAAGCTGAAACTGAAGAGGATTAAAGGTGCTGCTCCCAAGCCTTAAACCTAACACAAGAACAACGTATTTGTCTTCCCCTGTAGAAAACAAATAAAAGAAAATTCAAGACAATATTTTCACTAAAATTTGAAATTTTAATAAGAAATATTGAAGTATGGATCATCAAAGATGTCAAGTTAAAAGGATAAAATGGCAAGTCTGTTGCTCATTATCTCTGCATTAAGACAAGCAAGAGAAGCATAGAACAAACAGCATATTTGAATTGGGTAACTTTTCAAAGTTTGACCATATAAAGAGATAAGAAATTTGTTCCGTTAACTCCAGCAAATACAACTAAAATCTTATGCAATCAAATAGAAAGAGACTATGTAAGAAAAAGGAAACAGAAGACCATTTATGATTGCAGACTATGAATAATATATGACAGAGACCCACTTAAAGATGCGAGAGACCTCTCATTTCTTAGTTCAGATTCAACAGAGTTGAATCCAGACATTAGCCCCAAATAACAAGCTACTTCATACACAGAATCAAATATCTTTCCATCAGGTGCACAGTAAACTGCATATAGTTCAGTGCTGCTCACTGATTGTCTAAATTCCACTCGCCAACCTTCCTCTAGTACACCACGTTGTTCAGATATAAAATCTTTAAGAGCCTGCAAAAATATTTTATTTGGACTCCGACATGGTATTATAATAGCCATATTGTTACTACTACTATGAATTCTAAGAGGGAAATCTGTACATACCTCCTCAAATCTTCTAGTAATTGATTGAGTATGATTCAATATATCCTCAAAACCCACTCTATCAGCATGTTTCAAACCTCCAGAAGCCTTTTGGAAGCCAGTAGCATTTCCATTGTAAAAGTTTGAATACGTCACAGGGGCAACAAATGGATTGGCACCAAAATAATTATCACCCAGAGTGTGCTTTCTAAGACCAAAATAAACATAAAAAGTAACCAGATAAAACAACTCAGATCAGAAAGCATAAAATATTGCATCAATAAATCAAAAGACATAAATGGAACTAGTACAAAGATTACAACAATATACTCTCACAATTAATCAGGCAAGCTTCCAAAAACATATCAGTAATCAAGTGTCTAAATAAACATCAGTATATGACACCCAAAAATTAATAGTATGGAACCAGCTTTTAAAATTGAGGAAAAATAGTCCTTTAAAGTGTGAAGAAACAAGGGTAAGCGGTAACCTTTTATGTAATGGTAAGAAAGATGGGTTCACATTTCTGAAGCAGAAATGCATAAGAAAGCATGTGCAAAATTACAATTTCAACCAAAAAAAAACTAAACAATGTAGCTTAGGATGTAAAAATGGGTTTTTCAAGCATATATAATGGCAGCACCACTATTGTGGTCACAATGTCAACTATAGAAAACAACTCATGAATGGATTACTGCTGCTTCATTTCCTACTGCTGCTTCACTTTCGCTGCACAATGGAGTACTTTATCAGAGTTTTTCTCTATGAACAAGTGTGTTTTCAATATCTGGCTACAGCTAATCATACATAATGTCCAAATCGTAAACCCTAAAAAACAAAATCAGAAAACATACCTCGCAACAAGCACTGGGAATGAGAACGACTATAGGGAGAACGAATGCGGGAAGAAGAACGAATGCGACTAAAAACCCTAAATCGAGAGTGAGGGGAATGATTTAAGTGAGAGAACGAAAAGAGATGGTGAGTGAGGGTTTACGAAGGGAACGATTGCGGTGAGAGTGAAGGCGAGGGTTTACAAAATGGGTTGTGAAGGAAACCGAATGTGGTGACGGTAAAAGTGAGGGTTTACGAAATGGGGCTAAGAAGATAAGGTTTACAACAGTGTGGGTCTGAGGGTTAGAGAAAGAGTCTGAAAGAGGAACGGAATGAGGAAAACAAAGGTTGAGTCAAAGGATATTTTCCAAGAGTGAAAGCGGGGAAACCGAAATGCACTTTGGGAAAGATGAAGGTTATGGAGGGAATGAAAAGCAGGAGAAATTTTATTTCGAAGGCTAAGTATGGCAGTTCTAAATGCCATATTTCGAAGGAAGATTATGGCGTTTGTGAAACTGTGGTATTATATTGGTAATTGTGGCGGTTTTTAATAACCGCCATATTATAACCGCCACAACATACACCTTTTTTTTGTAGTGATGCCTCTCCTCAGATGGGTAACTCACTTGGGATGCTAAAGCACTACTTCCAAATAATGATACGTTAGTCCTGCAAATCACTTTTCATCTTTTAATGGTTTGGAAATTACAGATGCGGGAGGTGGTCTTAATATTGGCACGCCAATTATTCCATCTGCCATTGTTGATATTAATTTTGAACATATAATGTTGTAAATTAGGTCGTCTCCAAATTTTGGACGGATCCTAGTGAGATAAAGGAGAATGCCAGTGATATTGGGGCAAAAATTGTTTGCACTACTAGAAAACTAGGGAGACCACCTAAGGGGACTGGTAAATCCAAGAAAACTGATAAGGCAGTTTCATCCAAAAAGTCGCAATGAATGTCTCTTCTTTTTTTGGAATGTTAGAGGATTGGCAAACCACAAATCTGTGGAGATGTTGTTTAATTTACATAAACTACATAAACATCTCCTTGTTTTTCTTATTGAACTTATGATGTCGTACACTTATGCTTTAGATGTTCTTTTTAAATCTGTTAATCTGCATTTGATTGCTACGTCTCTTATCGTTAATAAAGCAGTTAAGCTTTGGTATTTGTCAGTTCCAAATCTTGTCCAAAATTTCTTGGTTAATGATTATTTTATTTCTGTAACTTGCTTTCTACATCATAAATGTTTTAGCTTTGCTGGTGTTTATGGTGCTAACACATACTTGGTTAAACGAATTTTGGGGAGGGATCTTAGTTTCTTCACAAGATCTTGGTGTATTTTGGGAGATTTTAATGTTGTACTCTTGGTTGAAGCTGCAAAGGGGGATGGCTCCTAATCAGGTTTCTTGCAATGAATTCCTTTATTGGATTAATACTAATGATCTTACTTGTATTCCTTTTACTGAACCTTGTTATACTTGGTGTAATACAAGAAGGGCAGTACAAAGATTGTGGCAGATGCTTTATCTCGGAGACATGCCTTCTGTAAGGACCTATAAATTAATTGGAATAGAAGTGTTAGATTTTAAATAATTTCTGAGTATGTTATTATTTAAAATAAAAGGACATAAAAATAGAAAATATCATAGTGGTCAGACCTCGAACGTCGCCCAAGGTCTGGGATCAGCTGGTAGAGGGCGATCGGTTGACCATTGTACCAACCAAGTAGTCAGGTGCGATGACTTTATCGTGAGGTAATCAAGTGGGCGTGCTTCAAGGGAGGGAGGCACGTGAATCAAGAAGGGTAAGAGAAAGGAAGGTGTAGCTTAGAAGTCGATGAGATCACCGTTTGTTGAAGAAGGTGGCGTCCTCCGACTTCCCCCGTATGAAATCAGAGATCGCCTATTTTGCGCATGATCGTCGTGTGCGAAGATTTCACATAATCACCAATCGCTTAGAGTACACATGATCGCCAATCGCCTATGGTGTACATGATCGCCGAAAGTGCACTTAGCATGTGGTCAAGATGCTGGATCAACCATAGTGGGTTCCAAAAACCACGCGTATCAAGGTGTGGGTTGAGCCTTAGATACGCTGGGCATGCGAAGCTCTATGCTTGAGCATAAGAAATCGTCCTTAGTGTTGCATGCATGGGCGCACGAGGAGTAGTGGTGATCTATTCTTGGAAATGTGAAGCTACCGACGTCACCAAGCCATGTGGAGCTGATACCTTGGACGTAACATAATGGAAGGATGAACCTTCAGCAAGGTGTGACGATGTGACATCGGTGACCAGAGTAAGGCGATGTGTTCTCGTCACACACAAAGGTGATAAGAGATCGCCAACAGGATGAGAGGAACATCGGTCATCAACCAGGATGGGAGACACATCGGTGGTCTGCCAAGGTGAGACATCGGTGGTCTGCCAGGGTTAGACATCGGTTGTCTGCCAGGGTAAGACATCGGTGGTCCTCCAGGGTGAGACATCGGTTGTCTGCCAGGATGAGGAATCAGTCGTCCGTCAGGAAGAGGAACCAGTCATCGCTGGGATGAGAAGGACATCAGTCATCGCCGAGATGAGAGGCACGTCAGTCATCGCCGGGATGAGAGGCACATCAGTCATCGCCGGGATGAGAGGCACATCAGTCATCGGTGGATGGTCATCAAGCGATGTCGTGTTTCACACAGATAAGGTGGGACCCAGGCTCCCAGCATGAACGTTCTGCAGGCGCGACACGTAGACAAAAAGGGTATTTCAGAATAGTTAGCATCAGAGAGTTGGTATGCGCAGAAACCCACGTGGTCATACTGTTCAAGGAAGTGTGCACACAAGGTTGCTCAGAGAGTGGGTAATGGCAGAGAAGGCTAAAGAGCCGTTCAACCTTAAGAGCTGAGGGAATTGGAATAAAAAGGAATATATTTTAAATGAATTCTAAGTATGTTTTTATTTAAAATAAAAAGGAAGGAAAGTGTAGTTTAGAAGACTATGAGATCGCCTGGTTAGTACATGATCGCCTGTCGCCTAGATTACACGTGATCGCCAGTCGCCTGGTGCACATGATCGCCGAAAGTGCACTCAGTATGTGGTCAGGATACTAGATCAACCAGAGTGGGTTCCAACAACCACGCGTAATAAGGTGTGGGTTAAGCCTTAGATACGCTGTGCATGCGAAGCTCTATGCTTGAGCAAAAGAGATCGTCCTTAGTGTTGCATGCATGGGCGCACGAGGAGTGGTGCTGATCTACTCTTGGAAATGTGAAGCTACCGACGTCACCAAGTCATGTAGAGAAGATACCTTGGACGTAACATAGTGGGATGAAGAACCTTCAGCAAGGCGTGGCGATATGTCGTCGGGCATCGCCAGGGCGCGAGGCATGCGGGCATTGTCGGACGCGAGGCATGCGGGCATCGCCGGGCGTGAAGCATGCGGTCATCGCCAGGGCGAGACATCGGTCGTCTTCCAGGGAGAGACATCGGTCGTCCGCCAGGATGAGACATCGGTGGATAGTCATCGCGCGAGAGGTCATCGGTGGAAGATTATCGCGCGATGTCGAGTTTCACACGAATAAAGTGGGACCCAGACCCCCAGCATGACACGTCCTGCACGCGCGCCACGTGGACAAAAAGGGTGGTTCAGAATAGTGACATCAGAAAGTTGGCATGCGCAAGAGACACTCGCGGTCGTACTGTTCAGGGAAGTGGTTGGCATGCGCAAGAGACAAACGTGGTCGTACTGTTCAGTGAAACGTACACTCTGGCTTTCCTGCAGAGGGGGTGGTGGCAGCAGCATGCGTGGACAAGTAGGCTTGGATTCAAAAACCCACTGCGGGGAGGCAAAGAACATTGCAGTGACTCAAGAGTGAAAGAGTGAGTGCATCTTCATCCCTCTCTTTTCTCTCCTTCGCGCTGCGATTCAGGCAACCTCAAGCACCAGTACGACGAGCGACGACTGCCCTTGGACACTTGGGAGGTTCTCTGCACGTTCTCCAGACCGAGACACTAAAACAGAGTGAAAGCATCTTTAAGCTTCGTTGGGTTTCGGAGCTCTTGGAGTTTTGCGCTAGTCCAGGTAAGGGAAGCTAGTACTCTACATTTATAAAAATGTTAGGTGAGTAAGTTCTGGAGTGAGGGCGACATGGTCGCCGGTTTTCACATTTCTTTTCACAATGCTCTGTTTTATGTGTGGGGTGACGTGGTCGCCGGTTTTAACTTTGTTTCCGAAATCCCCTGCTTTTGAATGAGTTTGCCGGTTTGGCGTTGTTTTTCGAACTCCCCTGTTTTAGTGCTGTTTGAAACTGTTTGAGATTTAAATGTGAAATACATATGATATTCGAAAATCTGAACCGTGGAATGAATGTTGCTGTGACTGAATCGTTCATTCAGTGTTGTATGATGTATTGATTGTTGTGAATGTGGGATCAAGGCATAGTATTTTCAGGAAAGAAAATACCGTGTAAGATCGTGTGTAATGTGTATTGACTAGGGGCTTGTCTAGAAGGAGATATCCTGACTCTGCTGATATAATGGAATCGCATAGATGAAGTTATTCAGTTGTGGAGAGTCGAAGGAGGTTCATATGTATGGGTAAGTTGTTTGAAAGAGAACGAGCTTGACCTGTTATATGAATTAACCCTGTCATACCGGGAGAGTGATGATATTGAGACTATGTATGCGCATGGCTGTGTGGATTTCACAGCGACCCTGTGTGGATTTCACAGTGGTATGGTATGACAGGTGCAGATCTCTGAGCCTGAGTCAACGCACGAGTCTTCCGGAAGTGGAGTCATGTGTCTATATGTTATGAGTCAGTGGAAAGTCTGACATGTGAACCATGAGTATCGAATGTATTGGATAGGCACTTGACGAGTTTGTGGTATATGGGGACGTTGATGGTTGAAAATTGATATAGTGTATGAATGGTGTGAAGATTTATATTTTTTTCTTCTGATATAAAGTTTCATATTTAAAGTTTTAAAATATCTAGCTTACCCTTTTATCTGGTATTGTGATTGCTTTCTTAAACCTGTGATGTTCGTGTATTTTTGCACGGGAGTAGACGAGGTTGCAGGAAGTAGAGCTCTTCAGTGAGTGGACGCCGGTAGGAGATCGCCCGTTTCTGTTTCTGTTAGGCGATCCCCCTTTTTCTGTTGTCTGATAGGAGATCGCCCTTTTCTGATGGGAGATCACCCTTTTCTTCTGATAGGAGATCGCCTGTTTGTCTTTTGCTGTATTTTGCTTAAGTTTTGGAAATTGACCGAATTTGTATTAAACTCCCTGTGAGGAGAAACTTCATTACATATATATAATTTTGTTCACTTCAATATATTTGTTTACCTTTATTTTCATTATATAAATATGAATAGTATTTTGGCGGGATGTTACACATGGTGCAGGTTAGGACATCTTTAAGCTTCGGTGGGTTTTGGAGCTCTTAGTGTTTTTGCGCAAGTCCAGGTAAGGGAAGCTAGTTTTATTTTCAATAACAACCGTAGGCTAGAAGATTCTGAAGTTAGGGCGACGTGGTCGCCGATTTTCAAACTTTCTTGCACGATGCTCTGTTTTTATGTGTGGGGCGACGTGATCGCCGGTTTTAATGTTGATTTCGAACTCCCCTGTTTTAGTGTCGCTTTGAACTTGTTTGAGATTGAAATGCATATGATATTCGAAAATCTGAACTTTGGTATGATTGTTTCTGTGATTGGGATTGTTTAAGAAAAGATTCAAAATATTATATGATGGAATTGTGCTTTTACATGTGGTATGATGTATTGGATGAATGTGAAATTGTGATCAAGACATAGTATTTTCAGGAAAGGAAATACCGTGTTGAGATTGGTATTAGAGTGTATTGATCAGTGAGTATCCTGTGAATGAGACGATCCTGACTCTGCTGATATAATGGAATCACATAGATGAAGTTATTCAGTTGTTGAGAGTCGAAGGAGGTTCATATGTATGGGTAAGTTGTTTGAAAGATAACTAACTTGACCTGTTATATGAATTAACCCTGTCATACCGGGAGAGTGATGATATTGAGATTATGTTTATGCGCATGGCTGTGTGGATTTCACAGCGACCCTGTGTGGATTTCACAATGGTGTGGTATGACAGGTGCAGGTCTCTGGATGCTAAGTTCAACGCACGAGTCTTCCGGAAGTAGTGTCAAGTGTCTATGTGTGATGGGTCAGTGGAAGTCTGACGTGAGAAAGAGAAATATTGAAATGTGATAGACACTTGATGGATTTTGTGGAATGATTGATACTTGAGGAAATTGTGAAATATGTGAATATTTGATGGTTATGTGAAATGAATGAGAAAGTGATGGAATTATGTGGGTGTTTAAAAGCCGATTATGTTGATTTTAAAGTTTCATATTTAACGTTTTAAAAATAGCTAGCTTACCCCTGTGTTTTATTTTGTGGTTGTTTTCTTAAAACTGTGATGATCGTGTGTAATTTACACGGGAGCAGATGATGTTGCAGGCAGTGGAGCTCCTCAGTGAGCATTTCTGGAGGAGGAGATCGCCGGTTTTTGAATGTTGTTGTTTTGTTTTATTTTGAAAACTCCTGTATGGAGATGTATTAAAACTTCCTCGAAAAGGGATATTATTTTTAGGCACATTTGTATTAATGGATGAATTATATTATGTATATACCTATGTTAAATTTTTGATATTATTGTTTCACCTTTATTTTATTATATAAAAATGAACAATATTTTGAGGGGCGTTACACCTTCTTTTCCAAACTTGGAGCCCAAATTCTTGGATTTGAAAACTTACCTGAGCTTTACAAAGAGGATTCGGATTTTGCACCCACTTTTTCTAAATGTCAACATAGAGAGCACAAGGAGGTTTTTATGTTTCCGAGGGGTACTTGTTTAAAGAAGGAAAACTTTGTATACCTAAACACATAGAAAACTCCTTGTAAAAGAGTCACATGAAGGCGAACTCATGAGCCTTTTTGGAGTTGATATAACTCTTGAGCTTTTAAAAGGAAAATTCTTTTGGCCCCACATGAGAAAAGAAGTTCAAAGACATTGCCATCGATGCATTTCATGTTTAAAAGATAAATCTAAGACAATGTCTCATGGACTTTACCCTCCTTTACCTTTTGCTTGTGCTCAATGGGAAGATATCCGCATAGATTTCATTTTAGGGCTTCCTAAGAAACAAAGGTTTTGATTCCATTTTTGTGGTAGTGGATAGGTTTAGCAAGATGACTCATTTTATACCCTGTCATAAAGTAGATGATGTTAGCAACATCTCTAGGCTCTTCTTCAGAGAAGTGGTAAGACTTAATGATTTACCTAAGACCATAGTTTCAGATAGAGATCCTAAATTTGTTGGTCATTTCTGGAGAACTCTCTGGGAAAGGCTAAGAACTAAGTTGAACTTTTCAACATCTTGTCATCCTCAAACGGATGGACAAACAGAAGTTGTGAATAGATCTCTATCAACTATGCTTAGATCACTCATGAAAGGCAACCACAAATCTTAAGATGAGTATCTCCCTCATATTGAGTTTGCATATATAATAGAGTGGTCCATAAGACTACTAATATTTCTCCATTTGAGGTTGTATGTGGATTCAATCCTCACACTCCCTATGATTTGTTACCTTTGCCTAATCCACAAGAATTTTTGCATAAGGAAGGGGTAACAAAAGTCGAGTTTGTTAAGAAATTGCATAAGAGGATTAAAGATCAAATATAGAAACAAACAAAGAAATATATAAAACATAATAATAAGGGGAAGAGAGAGATGATTTTTGAAGAGGGAGACTGGGTTTGGCTTCACCTTTAGAAAAGATAGATTTCCTAGCCAAAGGAAGTCCAAGCTTAGTCCCCGAGGAGATGGTCCTTTCCAAGTCCTCAAGAGAATCAATAATAATGCATATCAATTAGACCTTCCTGAGGAATATGGAGTGCATCCTACCTTTAATGTTATAGATCTAACATCTTTTGTAGTTAGTACAATTGATCAGCCACATCTTCAAGTGGGAAGTCACCTATAATAATTCACCACCTAAAAGTAAGTACAATGTGAGTAGCACTTTTAATGTGTCTGATTGTTTCCTTTTACTGCAGATGATGAAGCTTTGGACTTAACTTTAAGTCTTTCTCATGAGGGAGGGAATGATGCGGACATCCAATCCCAAGAGTGCACTACACCATTTTTTTACCTTAGACAATGCCTAAAAAGTGTTGCCTAAAGTAGGAAAAGCATTGTCTTAACTTTAGGCAACACTTTTTCAGGCGTGGAATATGCAACCGTGGGCTTAGGTTTAGGCAACGCTTTTTTGCAGTCGTTGCCTTATAGTGGTAGAATAAGCAACATTTTTTCGGAACAAATTTTAGGCAACGCTTTTTCTCATAATGTTTAGGCAATGCATTTTCTGTGTTGCCTATTGTTTAGGCAACATTTTTTTAAATGTTCTCATTGGTAAAGGCAACACTTATTTACATGTTGTCTATCTTTTTAGGCAACAACACTTACTTACATGTTGTCTGTCTTTTTAGGCAACACTCATTTACATGTTGTCTGTCTTTTAGGCAACACAGTTTCAGTGGTGCATATTGATAGAATAGGCAACATTTTTTTTTCATAATGTTTAGGCAACGATTATTTACTTGTTGTCTATCTTTTTAGACAATATTTATGTACATATTGTATGTATTTTTTACAACACTTTTTTAACGTGAAAAATTATGAAATACATATTAATTTATAAAATTACGCAATATGTAACATTTTCAAATTGCTTTAAAACGTAATTGCACCTTTAGACCATATATATAATTTTACATTTAGACCACATTTATAATTTAACTAAGAACAATGTATATAATATTAATATTTCAAATGTGCAAGTTGCATATTCCATTGTATACCAAAATAGTAGAAGTTGTAATCATTACAACTAATTAGAGTTAGGAAATCTCTCAAAATTTCTACATTTCTTCAATCGATCATAAATCTTTCTCATATCCGGTATTAGTATTATCTTGACATTCATCCTGGAACAATTAAACAAAACGTACAAACTTTTTAAAATATTATAAAGTTTATAAATAAAATAAGATAAATACAAATTGAATGCAAATTATATATGTCTATACCTGGTCCAAATAAGTATCATGAGTGGAAGTAGATGAACCTAGAGCAACCACACTATTTATATATTAGACATATTTTCAAGTAGTTCAAGGAAAAGTAAGTCAAGAAAATCAAATACCTCCTTTTCAGTGTAAAATTTCAATCTTTAACTACCTTTTGCACCCTGCGGCAGCATAAGTATACGTAAAAATTCAAGACAAAAAAAAATAACTAAAATTTTAAAAGTCGTTAATCATGGGAAATAAAATTTTAAAATTAACTAGAATTAATAATTAAGACCAA